>OX467087.1:24440771-24552085 GCA_950106755.1 Climacium dendroides | reverse complement strand
AATAGCAACTGAGCATACTTATTGGTACAGTAGAACCAACTGCACCCACAAAACCAAAACACGTCCGGAACACTGCTAGCAATCATAATCGACACTAATAGCAACTGAGCATACTTATTGGTACAGCTAAACTTCTATAAAGTGCATTTCTGTAAGCAAATGACCTCTTTACAATGCTATTATTCCTTCCGTCCTAGCTTGGACACATTGAAGATGTACAAAATAAGTGAAAAAAGAAGAAGAAGAAACTTTCATTGGATTTGGAATTTAGATGTTGCTCTAGTGAAGGTGACTTCCAAAAATCTTCAATTTCATTAATGTTGCAGCCTCTCTCTAAAGCAATAGCCTCTCTAATGTAATATTCTCTTTGGGTCCTAGGGCTATTACCTCATGGAAGTTCTACTGCAGTATACTACATACATTTCAGACCTCAGAACTTAGTAGCAAGTGAATGAGGAATGCAATGCACTTTAGCATGCACTATTTGGACACTGTATGTATAAAGTTGATTGCTTGTGGGTGAACTAGAAAATCAGTACTAGGCTCCCTCCTAGGCTCTCATGTTCAAGCAAGTACGTCTTGTGTCATCAACATCTAGGTTTAAGAGTTGCTTTTGGGTACAATGTCGGGTTGCATTTGGAGTGGTGATGATTATAGGTGCTCATTCATTAATAGGTTTTAATTAATGAAAGGATACTACACCCTTCACTACATTGTTTTGCTTTGGCTTGAATTAAGCCCAACAACCCAAGGAAAGAGGGAAAATATTTTGCTTATGGCAACAAATGAAGATTAAACAAACAAGTTTCCAAGATTAGAGAAATTGGATTCAATAAGTTCTAAAACCCTCAACAAAGTCAGAAGGTAGGTAGGAAGTTGAAAACTAGTTGTATGGTAAGTTGGTACATGCCATATCAACAAAATTACCTACAAGAGTTCATGACTTTCAAAGACACCCCCCAACTCATTATTAAATAACATAATGATGAGGAATCAATTCCATCTCCTACACTACCATACCTCATATTACCAATAACTCATCAATTTATACACCTTGGTGGAGAGAGAAATTCCAACAAATGAATGGTTGGCATAAATGAAAAGTTAGTTCCCCCAGGTCTCACAATTGACTCCAAAGACTTAGATGGACATATTAAATGGTATGCAAAACTTTGTTAAATGTTTCTAAACAATGATCTTTCAATGATCTTTGAATGTAAATGAGTTCTCACACGTCCCTCAAAGTGGTGCACAACCTCCCACTTTGAAACGCACAAAAAATCCATAAAAATTAGATCTCCGCAAATTTGGCTCTTGTCCCCCAAAGGTGATCTCTCCACAACTCAATATTGATCTCCACCAAATGACTCTCCTCCGAATTGGTGAAATGGTTAAAGTGATTACAAAGTGATCTTAAACTGGCAAATGCAACAACTGACCCAGCACAGAATGTGTATGTGACTGACCTGGGAAGGGTGATTGTGGAATGGTTGAAGCTCCTCCTCAGTGAGAATATCCTCTTTGGTCACTACATTGGGGTACAAAAACCTTAAATTTGCCATCTTTGCTTGCCAACTATGCAGGTGTGTGCCTGCAAGATAAATTCTTGTTCCTCTTTTAAACCCCAGCGCAGCTAAGATCAAAAAGCCCTCTTCAGGTAGGAGAGGGCAAACACCAAGCTCCCCTTGCAGTCCGGCCATCCTCAACCTGCAGAATGGATTCAAAAAAATTCACAAACGATCTTTTCGATTGATAACATTGTGGAAAGTATAATATAATTTGAATAGGAAAAAGAAAAAGCTTAGTTCGTTAGATTGCGCTGAGGAACAGTGCATGTGTTTGTTCAAAAATATATATAATTGAACAAACAAGAACCTCCACGGAAACTCTTCACAATTGCTAATAAAGCATGAGCCCAAATGTAGGTTTCTTCGTCCTTAAAAGGATGAAGTCTTTCCACAACAGAACAGGATTTCTGATTTCTGATTTCTGATTTCTGATTTCTGATTCCAGCATGTGTGTCTTGCAAGTTGGGTTTCGGTTATTAATGGTTGTGAAAATTTCTGAACCAGGAGCTCGAGAGCCTTACTTTTCATCCTGCTCCAAGAATGGAAGATGCAACTCCAAGGAAGCTCGAAGCTCCTCTTTCGACTTTTCACACAAGGAATTATGGGCTGCCATGTCCACCTGAAACTCCGTCTGAATAGCCACATACTTGGGGACATTCTTAGCAAAGCGTATTCGAGGTTTCGTGTCCAGTTCAAAATCGTCATCCCGGGGGCCCCAGCGGGGATGCTTGTCTCGCATCCGTTCTGCCACCAATTTTCCGACTCTATGCAACTCCGGCACCAGTCTTAGTGCATGGAAGTTGCACCGACATCGCAGTGTCTGCATCGCCAACAAGTTCCATCAATCGATTGTCCAGAATGCAAGCTGCTGGAGGAACTCTCAAAAACCGAAGGAAGAGGGAAAGGCAACCGGGGGGGGGGGGGGGGGGGGGGCAGTAAAAATGAGACTATTGGAGGAACTTTTATACAATACCATAAAAGTATTCTTTTCTATGATTCATGGGGAGGGATTCATACGGACTCGGGAATGTGAAAGTAGAGCTTTTCGTTATGAGACAAACTTTAGCTAAACCCTAAGTCAATCTCTCCATATCCAATGCTTGGTTATCACCTCTATGGAAATGAGCTCAATTGAATTATGGTCGCAGTGGGTATTCGGTGGCTTCCCTATATAAATGATCGCTATAAGCATAGGGAGACTAACCCATGAATCATGAAGAAGATTCTTTTTATGATGTTGTCAAAAGACCCCTAAAATAGTCTGATTTACAAAAACCTTGATGTTTGTAAAAGTGTACCTGGATATCAGAAGGTACAAGGTCAAAAGCTAAGCGATTGCCAAAACCTTCAAAAAGCACCACACGGGTCTTCAGCAAGAGAGGAAGAATGTGCTGGAGGTAGAAACTGGGCAGGGCTTCCCTGGGAACATCATCTTCTGTCACCTACATCGTTCACATCAGAAAATGGTGTAGTACCACGAGACAGAACCCTCAATTGTCCTCTATAAACGCAATTTCTATAAAGTCTAGCTACTTTTGTCAATTTCCGCCAAGTTTCTCTGAGTTTTAAACCCCAATTCTCGTGAATTTGAACTTTAGGTGAAGAGCTCCATCCCTCCCAAATAAAGAGCGAAATTTTGAGTTCTCTGAATACTTTCACGATAATAAACCCCTGAAACCTAAACTTACCACAGCTTCAATTGAAACAAGATCCAAAGATTGTAGTTCGACTGGCAGCTCTTTCACGACTCGCACATCATCTTTTAGGTAGTCAATAAAATAATCATCGATGTATAAATCTGTAAACCGACTGCACCCATTCCAACAAAGTCTTGATGTTACAAGAGTTTAAGTGATTAAAAAAGACAGAAGTACAGGCAATCATCCAGACCTGATTGATGCAAGTTAAGAAAAATCAGCACCTTGAGTCTTTCCGCACATTGGAAAATGAAAATTTGGGCAACACTAAAGTGGCATTCAGCATACGAGTCACCGCAACGCCATTACAGATCTGCAAAGCCATTCCAGAGATTGACAGCGTCAATATAATCCTGCTGTGTACTAATTTCTTGGAATGTCATTGACCAGGGTAAGCAAAAAATAAAAAAAGTTAAAGATCTACCGCAACTCGCTGCTGGCTGATGTCGCCATTGGCGTTGATCATGATGTAGCCGGTGGAATCCTCGGGTAATGGAGGAGCTGCAATACAAAACCATCATGCTCAAAGAGATGCTTCCATACATGGAACTTAGGGTTTGTAAAATCCACATGAACCGAACCATGGAGCTAGTATCTTTGTCTCTTTGGTGATTGCTCTGAAGTATAGCACAATACAGCAAGGTGTTTAGGAAAGAAAAGAACTGACGAATGTGTTCTTCGGGTCTTTGATTTGCACAAGGAAGCCATGTGGTGTTATTCTGAGTTGGCTCCTCCCACAAATCATGAGGCTCGGGTTTGAACTCGTTCTGCATTAATACGTAGCTATGATATTAGCTACAAAGGAAACATACAACATTTCATGAACTGTAGCAGCACAACCATAATATCCAACAACAGAATCATTTACACAGCCCAACTAAGAGGAACAACTAAAAGCATAACAACCTTCCTGCTCCAGCACCAAAAAGAGATGGGATAGTTAACAATATCCATTTTTTGGATGATGAACAAAGTGCTTCAAGTCAATGTTTTGTTCAAATACCTTCTTATTCATCCATATCAATACTTGAATCTTTGAGAGATAACCTTTCTTTTTGACCTATTTGATGTTATGGAGGTAAATAATATATTTGTACAAATATAAGCAAAATTGTACAGATATTTAAAAAACGAACTCAGGCAGTAAAGATTTAAGTGCCAGATAGGATGTCAGAGAGTCATGGGTAGAGACCTCATCACCTCAGCAAGTCCATGTGCTGCCACGGTAAGCAATCGGTCATACAAGACAGCAGGCGATCGATTCTTAGGGTGATTTTCACGTACCTACAACCACAGGGAAAAAAAAATCTTCCTAAAAAAACCACTAGAATGGGGCAATAATCTCCTGCTCATACCATTACAAGAATAAAGTGAATGTCATCCTCCTAAAATTCATCATCTTTTTGCTCCAGTGTCAGTAGAAAACCTTTGAAATTACAAATGAGCAGTCGCAGCAATAGGAAACTCACAATGTCAGCTTGTGAAGACACCAAATGCTTGACAGGCAATTGGAGGCTGGAGAGAAACCACCAGTCCAGTACAAAGCTAACAAACAATGCGACGGAGCAAATGATGCCACCTCTCTTCAAGAGGCTTACTACTAACCGCCCACGTCCTTTCCTTGTGAATGTGCCAGTTCTAGAAAACTGGGCGGATGTGGATCTAAACCGTGGACTTGCACTTCTTGAGGGATCCAAAGCTTCAGGAGACCGAGCGTGTGGTGAATGGGGCCACGAACTGAGATCACTCCTGGAACTGGAAGGGGAACCTGCATCCAGAGTCACCAGGGCAAAATTAAACCCAATCTTTGAAATCTGCATAAAATTAGAAAACTAGGAAAATTTTAAAAATGCAAAGTAACATCAAAGAAGTTGAACTGGTATATTCTGGTAGGTTTTTAAATCTATTTCAATTCGAAGTTTTTTCTCTTAAGGTATCGATGTTAAGGCTCTTGCATCAACGTAGAATATTGCCGTAGCTTGTGAATTTGTAAGGAAACATCAAGCATGGCATGAAATTGTGAGAAGAGTGGAATCTTCTCACTGCAACTGCAACTGGAATGTCCGCTCTAATGAGCTCAAGTGTTTTCATGTCAACAATGAGTGCTTTACAGTGTTACTAGTGAAGTAGTTGTTAGGTATGAAATGCATAGAAACATTGTAAACATTCTAAGCATTTTGAAATTCAAAAAAGTAAAGATCACGTTTTATTGTGACCATAGTTACCTGTAGCTTGTGTTCTGTTGGAATTAGAGCGTTGGAGAAGCGTGGGTGAAGTGAGTCCTGAGGTTGCAGCGTATCCACCTTGCAAAACAATGTTATCTGCCCTTCGCAGTGCAGCAAGCCTGCTTTCATGCACTGGGGAGCTCGACGACTGCTGCTTCTCCCCATCGCCAGCTCTAGTTTGCAAACTCGGATCTCCAGTGGCTTCGTCCATTGCAACACCTCTCAATAACTTTCACATTCTATTACTGAACGATCAATTATATAAAATTGATCCCTGAATTAACGATCAAATTAGTCCTTGATTACTCACCAAGGAATCAATCCGAAAATCACTAGGATCCCATAGGGATGAACTCATTCACATTTCTCTTCAATAACTATACTAGGGTCCTCTACTCCACCACATTCCCAACCAAAAATGTTCCGCAAGATTGAAGTGCTCTGCAATACGGACCAGGGAACACAAGTATCAGGCATGAATGGATGTACCGATTCATTGATTCAATGCTCTGTACTCTCAATTGCGCTTCACATTTTTAGAAACAAGTTATTCAAATTAAGCCATTCTCCAAGTGACTTCTCGTTGAAGACAGTAGTCGCAAATGACTCGTAACATTTAGATCCAGCAGGACATTCTAGTGCTACGTAACTGCAATTCAAAGCGGAAGAGCTGACCAACAACCACAACTTGGAATGAAATGATGAGCAGGAACAAAGACGAATTCAACAGCATGAGGTGCCTTCCTAGAGCATTAATATATAATTAAGGTAGAAGATACTATATTTTATTCATTAGGGACCTGATCCCATCTCTAGTATTATACTGTTAAAAACAGCAACTCATCTCTCCAAAGTGGTGTACGTGGCCAAAATCCTCGCACTTTGAAATTGTATAAGAAGTTATAAACAGTGAGAAAATTTTGTTCTCCAGAGATTTGACTTCTGTACCCAAAGTCATCTCTACAGCGATCTCCCAAAAATCACGCTCCTACGTATATTAATTAAAATGATTAAAGTGACCCACAATAGTGTCCTCTACGGTAGTTTTCATCTGTGTAGGTAGATTCAACTGCACATGCTACAAGAGTGAATTTCCATAACACTGACGATTTCAGTTAAAACGACAAGCTTTTCTACAGTTGTACCAAACTTCAATCTACACCAAAGGAAATCCACCTCCTGTCGGCAATCAGAAAATTGCCCACTCATTCTAAATAGTGTAACAAACCCTACTCCGTGCTAAGATTCTCAACCATGCTTGAATCAACCGCTTACATTCAGTGAACCGACAACAAATGTATACTTTATTACAGAATCATTACATTATTAGACACTCTGAGTCATCAACAGGAAACGGAAACTAAGTGTGCTCTCACCACCTCCCTACCGACAAAACCGACAGCTCCAAACTGAGCAACCTCGCAATCAACACAGACTGATCAAAAAATTTAAAACCTTACCAGCATATCACAGCCCTTCCCAAAGTGCGCACCAAGCTTGCAATTGATTCAAACTTCCCACACCTGACCGAGCTTCATCTCTGCCACACCAGACGAAACTCCCGACAGTAACGATACCCACAAGTTAAAATTGCAGCACCGCGAAATATTACGTAAAAGACGATCTAACCGCGGGTGTACGTCCAGCTAACGCACTCTGCAAAACCTCCGCCTCTGACTCATCCCCCTCCAAATCTTAACAACCGAACCCAACTGAAGAGATGAGCATTTACTGAATTTGCGACGGATGTGGGCCGGGGCGGCCAAGTGTCTGTGCGCCTGACGGCGGTGATCCGTGAAGATTCGGACGGACGATGGGTCCCAGCTTGTATTCGGCCACTTGTAGAGAAAGCTCGAACTTTGCGGAATTGAGGTGAATTTGGGGTGAAATTGGGGTGGAATTGGTAGTGAAATTGTAGTTGTGTAGAGTAGCATGGCGATGGCGCTTGGTGCCAAAAAAACGTGCTTGCAAGGGGGTGATGACCAGCGCTGGTGGCGTCGTGGAGACTGCGTCGACATCGTGAGTCAAGGGAGGTCGTTTGGTGTGGGACGGAGAGAAAAAAAGGGAGAGGCGAAACTGGTGTTGGGTTCGTGACTTCGTGGGCACGGTCGAGGGCACGTGCACGGTCGTAGGGCTTGTACGGGTTTGACCACTGCAACTTGTCACGTTGGAGGCCACGTTTTTGCTTTTCCTACAAAGCTGAAAGGTCTGTGAGCTTTCAATTTTTTTTTTAACAATTGAATGCAATGGGTTTCACAAATTTTTTTAGGTCATATGAATATCTTGGAAATTTTCAATTTTCAAACACAAGTGCAAACTTGGGCCATGTAGACTTGTGAAATGATCCATAAGAAGACTCACATGACGAGTTTGACTGCTAGTGGGTCTTTTCATAGTCATTTTTCTAGTCTATGCAGCCCAAATTTTCTATAGTGAAAGTTTCCTATGTAGACTCACTCACTTGTAATTGATACAATAAAGCCTCTCTAAAATAATAGGGTTGGGATTGTGCTAACTATATTATATTAAAGAGGTTATTACAATAGGGAGGGCCATTGCATTAACAATGACATTTGTATGTGGCCTAAGCCAGGCTTGAACAATCAATATTATTCCATACCTTAAAGAGGTTATTATTTTAGAGAGGCTATTATTTTAAAGTTATCCTCCATGACCATCATCAAGAAACAAAAAAAATGACGAGCAGATTCCATTAACCTAACAAAAAAAGTCTTTCAAACTTTGAACACTAGCCTTATTTAAAGATGGCATATTTTGCTAGTGACAACACCCCGGGTAGAAAAGAAATCCAATTTGCCTTGCTAAAAAGAGTAGGCAAGACTCAAGTACAATACCAAGACATGGTAAACTAAACGTGAACTTGATGAACTACCAAAAAATCCTAGAAATATATAATAGGTCAACCTTATTAGAGAAAAAAATCAATCAACCATTGAACAAACTATTCTATTATTGTTAGCCTCTCCTTTTCAAACAGCTCATCATCACAAAGTTTAAACCTTACAATCATGTGGTTATTGTTGTTTCATAGGTTTGTACGTTAATTATAATTTATTGCATCATTACAATGCATTACTTTGCATCGTTACAATGCAGTTGCAAGTAATGCATCGTAATGATGCAATAAATTGTAATTAACGTGCAAATCCATGAAACAACAATAACCACATGATAACTATTGACAAACCATAGGGTCTACACTTTGTGATGCATGCTTAACATGTCATTACCAACTATACTTTGCAAATTCTAAACCAGACAATGCAAAGGACTCCGAGAAGAGTTGAATTGTTGTTGGACTTGGTAAAGACTAATGTCACCGTGAAAGCAACAAATACTCAAGAGCAAGTCACCTAGTCACCTTGTCTACAATCTTGTTGCAACCACAACTACTTTGTTTAGAAATAAGAATTGTTGTGAAATATCCATGGAGGAAGCTCATTGTATCATCTTGGACTTGATTGAATGATGGTTCTTAGCAGCCCTATTATTTGAATTTGAGCCTTAATTTAGCAATCTTTTTATAGTAGATATAAACATTGTTTTGATGCGGGGCATCTACTGGTTGGAAGTAGACATCTACTTATGTTGTGAGTAGTGTAAGTGAATTCATATTAGTTTTTAGTTGTTAATCAGGTTGGTTAGTAGTTTAGGTTAGGGTTAGGGGGGATTAACTTCTAAACGATCAAAGATTTTTTTTTGCCATAAAACACTGAAAATTGCCATTTCTATTGCAAATGATTAAAAATTGAATTCTTTTGTTTGCACATCTAACTATAGGATCTTACACGTAACAAGTATGAAAATATGTGGAATAAATTTCAAAAATTTGAACTACACAAGTTGCAAGATATTTGCGTTTAAGTAAAAAAAACAAGTTTTTTTGTACATTGCTGGACTAGATTATTTGACTTTAAACCTTCTAAACTTAATTTTGCATTATTAATAGATTTTTGAATTTTAATATTTATGGTGGAAGATTGAGTTGAAAGTCTAGGAGAAAAAAATTTCAAAAAAACTTAGTTTTCATTCTTAAGAAAATTGTTAAGTAAAGGTAGGCATGATACATAAGGAAAATCTAAATTATTGATATCTCTAAGATGGAATTAAAATGCATTGATTCCAATGGCAAGATTATTCTATTAGAAAAAAATGTGAACCTTTTTTTTTGAAAAATTTGAAAAATTTGAAAAATTGCATTTAGAAATGAATCGTACAAGTTACTTTTTCAAAAAGATGCTTAGATTGCCCCCAAATAGGATTTTCCATAACTTTCACATCACTTATCCAAATGAAATGAATCAAAGATTTTCATATAGAAAAAATATAATATTTGGGAAAAATAAATCAAAATATTTGAATCTTTTTTTGCTACCTAGTTTCTTCAATTTTGAACTTATCTAGGCATAGCTTTGTTCCCGGGCACCAATTGAAAAAAATTATATTCCCACATAGATAATCATTTTTCTATTTTTAAAAAAGGTGTCAAAAACTCATGACAAAAATTGAGATAGTCTGTACTTGTCCAAAATCCAATTTGTCCCTTAAAGGGACAATGGTCCTCTAGAGGTTAAGGTTAGTCGACATCTATCAGTCAAGGGTTAGAGTTGCAGATTTGGTACCTAGAGGTGAAGGATGGTCCTTTACTTCTCTTTGTTGGAAGGCATGTCTTGGTGTAAATTGTTTTGTATTGTTGATTTATAAAGAAACAAAATTTGTGGTTGAAGAATTTTATAATTGTGAGTGAAAAAGTGATAAATCAAGACAAGATTGCATTTGAGTTTTGGAAAAGGTAATCTATTATAACATCAAGTTTCAAATCTAGATAGTGCATAAAATGGAGATATGAGGCATGAAAGTAGAGGGGTCTAGAATCCAACGCGACTAGAAGAGATTTCATTAAGAGCTTATATCTTCTTGAATATTAATGATTTGATTATGAAATTTGGAAGGTATCTTCCTACATTTATCTTATATTGAATCAAAATTTTGGTCTCAATTTTCAATGTTGACAAACTAAGAATTTATTTTATTTTGATTAATTCTTTTAATTCAACAACGATATCATGCTACCATGTAGCTAAATCCTTGAAGTATATTCCATTAAATTTCAAAGTGAAAAAATTACTAATTATAAGACATGCATCTAAAGACTTTGTATCAAAGGATTTTTTGTGGCTTTGTGAATGTATAGTTCAACTTTCTAAGGAAAAAAACTAGCAAAATTATATTCATCTTGCAACTTATGCAAGGTGAAGACTTTCCTTGAAATTTCATTGTGAATCTATGGAAAAACATTGAAAGAAATAGCTCAGTTTTCTTCAAATCTTTATACCTAACTTATTTGTATTGAAAACCAAAAAAAGACTTAATTGAATATAACTTTAAAAAGTCTAATTCACATTCTATGAAATTTAGCTTGCAATCTATGTACAAAATTTCAATTATAGAATTGCATTGCAATTGCCTCAATATATTTCCTTCTATCCTTCATAGAATAATTATAGAAAATTTGCTCAAATGTTTATTGGTAATTTTTGAAATCATGGTTATGTATTGTTTGCATTACATATACTTACTCAAGGAGTGAATCTTCATTTTTGGCTTTCAACCTCCAAAGGCCAATGGTTCTTTCTTCATCAAAAAATACTCAAAACTATCATTTATAGTGCACAAAGCAAAAATAAATAAATAAAATAGTATCAAATTCAACAAGAGGACTTTGCATTAGACTAATAATAGAATACGTGGAAGAAATTTTAAGAAATTTTTTATCACCCAGATTTATAAGAAATTTGTGTTTAAGTGAATATGTTTTTCTATTACCTTAATAGTACTAAATAGTGTGGGCTAGTAGACTTTGAATTCTTCCAATTCATATTTTTGTACCAATCCAATTGAATATTTTATGTTTTAGAATAGAGTTGGAATTCCTTTGAAAATAATCAAATAAAAAAATTTAATTTTCATTCTATAAATATTTGTTAAGTAGGTATAAGAATATAAAATTAAATTAAATTGTTACTAATTCTAAGATGGAATTGAAAGACTCTAAATTCAAAAGTATGATTGTTCAAATAAATCAATTGAGACTAATAATAAGTGCAAAATATTGTAGAAGTATATCATAAAATAATTAATCTTGAATCACATTTTCATCCATAAATTCATGAAAAGCTACAAGGAACAAACTAGTCTTGTATTTCATTCTCATGAAGACAACAAGCTATATGCTTTGCAAAGATTCTTGTAAATTTTGTAACAAATATTGTCATTTTGTATTGAAATTATAAGTGTATGTTATTTATAAAAATTACTTATCAATAAATAGTATAAATGTTAGAAGAATAACTCATATAGAAGCATTAGATTCATATTAGCTAGAATGCAATTCAACTTCAATCGTTGAATGTATTATTGGATATCAATATTAAGTTTTTAGGTTTCATAATATTTTAGTAATTAATTTTTTTAATAGCCCTTTCACCTTTTATAACAATAATTTTTTCTACATTTGTTTTTTGTCCTTTTTTATTTTAAGAAGTACTTTAAAACAATATATTCTCTTTAGAAGGTCAAATTATAAAATTGTGTTTTTACTTTAATGTCATACTACATCAATTATATTACAAAATCATTTACTAATTGAAATCAAATATATAGCACTTGAAGTCAAAACAGCCAACTCCGTACCATTGCATGAAAAAGCTACACCATATACACCTGTTTATTATTATGTTTTATAGTTAAAACGTTAAATCAAATATGTACCACAATATGTAAATAACTGTATATGAATTATACTGTGGTGTTGATAATCATATGTGAATGGCATTTATTACATCACTACTAAATATTTTCTTCAAAGATGCTTATTAATTATTATTGCAAAATTAATTAACATACTTGAAATAAAATAAAATAAAACATATCTCTAAGTATTTTGTAAATGCTATTTCGTAAACCTTTTTCATACATTTTCATTGAAAAACAAATTTTGCTATAAATTTTATGATAATACAATAGAAACACTCTCTTGAATCATATAAAAGAATACTTTAAATTTTGAAGCTTTATGGCAACATAAGTAGTCAATTAACATCAAATTTTAGCAATTCAAACTTGCAAATTTAACATTTTTTGTTAAGTAATCTCTAAAAACATCCAAAGATATTTAAATACTTCAAAAACATTTCAAACAGAATTGGGTATTAGGGGGAGATCATTTGAAGCAAAAAAAAGTTAAATTTGTGAATCTAATTTTTCATATTTTACTTTTGAAAACCTCTTAATAGTACTTAGAATTTATTCATACTACTTTAAATATAAGAAGAATATTTTGTTTATTCTTTAATGATTTTCAACTTTATCACTATAAAATTGAATGCAAAATTAGCTACTCAATGAATTTTAAATATATTTTAAAAAAATTAAATAATAATTTAGATTGAGAAAAAATTTATTAGTGTGTCATTCCAACTAAAAATCAAGTGATGATATGGTAAGCATTGTATTTATTGTATGTAAAATTGTACTTTATAATTTATTTTAGTTATAGTGATTCTTTATGTCTTAAAGGATATTGATTGATAAATTTTTTGGTTTAATAAACAAACAAGATTTAGAACATGCCTTTGTCACCGGTAGAAATCCTTCCAAGAACCTATTTAATTACACAAAGAAATGTCAATTCATATTTTTAGTGAAAACATGAATTTTAAAAGAGTGAAATATATAATATATATTGTATATAAAATAAGTAAATAAAATTTAAATATCAAGGAATTTTAAAACCATTCATTTAAAAATATTAATTATTAAAACTCATTTTTAGTAAGTATTTAGATTACTCATACATGTTTTAATTGTTGTTGATTGAATTGAAAATTTTAAAATTTTAATAGATTTACAACTTATATAAAAATTTAGTAATCCATTAGATTATAATAATTTGTTTTTAGGTATAAAAATACTGTGCATAATATTTGATTATATAAAAATAATTACTTAAAAAAATATTTTAGAATGAAAGAAGACCCGTTCAACACACTTGTGTATTAAATCAAGGTTTTGAAATAATAAAGTTCACTTTTTTTTTACAATTATTTTGGTTTTTCTATGTGGTGAAGTTGCTCAAATACTTTGGATCAAAACTTTATCAATTTATGCAAATGCTGTGTCCTTATTAAACAATGTAGTTAAAATATTTACAACTTCATGGTTTCTATTTACTTCAATTTAACCTTAAATATCCATAGAGTCACAAAACAACACTAATTAGTACTTAGATTATTTTAAATGAGCATAATTAGATGAATGATTGCAATTTTCAATCCCTTTCTTTTGAGAGTTTGCTTGCATATATTTGTACATGATGGTATTACAAATCCCATCATTGATGTATTATTGAGTATCCTACAAAGTAAGATGCTCATGCAATGTAGCTTTTTTCTTAAACTTTAAGCAATGATAATGATGGTTTTAAAATTTGAATACAACAAATAAGATGAATTTAATCAAGTCTATTTTTTTTAATTTATAAAATTCAAAAACTCAAAAATAAAATATTTTACTAGAATTTGAACTTTGGACCTAAAACCACAATCCACTTGTTTCTAATTATTGAATGGTATGGGAATTTGATTTTTTATTATGATACTTTCTACTACATTCCATATTCTATAATTTCAAATCCTCACAAAATCTTTTGAAATTTCAATATCAAATAGAAGACATTTTTCCATCCTCAAAATAAAACATAATAATTATACCAATATATTAGTGATAGAAAGCTTGCAATGCAAAGCAAGAATTATATTTGACTCCATAGTCATATGATCTATCTATTAAGAATTTGACAATTGCAAAATTTTAATTTTGCACACATCTACAATGGAGGAACATTTTAACTTGCTCGACTATGTTATGATAAGATTTGACAAAAAAAATGTATAGAAAACATACACATACTTCTTTAGAATTGTTGTCAATCAAACAAGCTTCATTAGTACCACTACCTCCAGCAGCAATCAATTTTTTTGATAGTTTGGTTCCATACTTGGCAGCATATAAGCGGCAAGGCTACAACATTATAAGACTTTAAATTACAATTTCTCTTTCCATCATCAAAATATAAGCATATTGCCAAAATTTAAACCAATAATAAACTTTAATAGACATTATCTACAACAATTTTACATTTTGGAACCACTGGAGTATTAACCCTGGAGTGCTTCGACGCCCATTTTTTGGACAATGAATAGATTGAAGTTCTTGTTTCTCTCTCGTTCTTGCTTGGATGAAAGTCATCCTAATTTTTGGTGATACTTTTATCAAGTTCTTGTCTTATCTAATGGTTGGATTTGGTGTTGCTAGAATACAAATTTTTCTAAAATTACAAATGTGGAAGTGTGTCAAGTGGTCAAACTGCATTGACTCTAGTTCAAAACTAGATTTGCAAAAATGAGGTCATAGATGTAAAGAACGCAAAAAAATTCAAAAAATCATCATGTGAAGAGAACCTCATTTCAAATCCATTCCAACAAATTTTTTACTCAAAAAATGATAATATTTTGCTTATAATCAAGTTTTGAAGGAGTTTTGAAATTTTCCTTTCAAAATTTTATAAGAAATTATTGGTAATTGCTTTGATGAATCTAACTATACGGATGGAATGTAAAACTCAAAATATACAATTTTATCTATATATCACTTCTAAAATATTCTTCCAAACAGTACTTTATAATGATTTTCTCCAAATCATCAATTTTGGAGAAGAGTTCAAACGCTATAGGCTTAAACATAGTAAGGATTCAAGGTCAATTGTAATCCAAGACTTCTCTATTTTAATGAACATGAATTTATTTTTATCTTTTATGCTAGTAGATGATAAAATTTAAATTAAATTAAAACAATTTTAGATTAAATAATAATCTCATTATATACCTCATCAATTCCATTTCTTGTTGGCCATTGAATATTTTCAAGGAGTTTACCGCTACCATAATCCCATTCCTTTGTCCAGAACACAAGCATACATATCGTAGAGCCATGATATTGGTACTTTTGTGACATAATTGTGATTAATTAACAACATTGTAGGCAAAATTATATTAGTGGTGTACATTTTTAGAATTTGAACATACACTACCATTACAATTTTGTCCACATTGGACTTGCTTCCATTTGTGTCTACAATGGACTCATTTACCTTAAATAATAGAAATGTAGTATCTTATTTGGATACTTTCTCAACGTTTAAGTCTAATGTTTCAAATGTCAATGCAACATAAATTCATCAACATAAGGTAAAACAACCCATTGTGGTCAGAATGAGGAATTTGACATCATCTTCTTGTTGAAAATTTTTCAATTTTTTTTCCACATTAGTACAAGTGTGAGAAATAGCAAGTGCAATTGAAATTATATTTTTTTGACAAAGTATGAACTCACTAGGAATTTCTGAAGTGTTCAGCCCAAAAGAATCTGTAGACTACCTTAAAACCAATAAAATCTGAATCTATAATGCTCATCTCACTACCTCATGCGGTCAAATTATTTTCTATTACAGAAGGCCAAAAAAGTCAACTTTTACAATGAACTTCACACTGAAAAATCAGAAGTTCCTAATGAGGTCAGTGTTCACTCCATTGCTGTCATGTAAGACATGCATTGTGGCCCACATCTCACATATTCAAAAAAACACCACAATGGATCATTTCCTAGGCGACCTCAATGGGTCATTTGACCGCAATGGGCTGTTTTACCTTACTTCAATTAAATTTTTTTTTCCTAATTGAAAAAACACCTGAAGTTGATTAGTGCGTCGCCAGGATCCAGTTAATATATGACCATTTTCCTCGTTGATGTCAAGAGCATCACCATACATTTCCACGCCATAAATGCTACGAACTGAAGTTCCAATTCGAGCATCCCAAACCTAGTATGCACTCAACACAAACTAGCATTAGAAGACATTTAATATTAGAAGTTTATTTTAGGCCCATTCTCAATTCTGTTCCTACAATAGTAAAAGAACACGGCTGGTTGTTAATTTTTTTTTCAAAAAAATAAGAAATAAAGAAATAAAGAAATTTGATTTTTTTTTCAAAAAATGATGTGGCATGGTCTCAACCACGTCGGATTGCGCAGTGGCAACATTCCCAAGCAGTCGAGACAGTTTTTAGAGCTCGAGAACTTGTAGTCTTCTAAAGGTCTCAAATTTCATCTAATGAAAGAATCATAAATGAGCTTAACAATAAATAATGATATTATGATGATACAAATTTTTATAAATTCTTTTTTATAAAAATATAGATAGTTTTATTCTCTAGCAATTGTTGTAAATTAGTAATATTCTAGAGAAAATGATTGCTTCCTCATCACTATTTATGGTATTATTTTTTTCAATATTTTCAATATAATTGTTTATTTATTGAAGTCTAAAATACATTGTTAAATTCATGGATAATTGTGGTGAAAAAATAGAGGTAATAACAAACCTTCTAGTATTGAAATCAAGGTGCTTTGGGAAAAAATCTTTATTATTTTTGAAAAACTATTGAAGCTCCTATTCAAAGAATGTTAAGATATGATGTGAAAGGACTTCACATGAATTTAAAAAGAAGTATAGCAATCATATGTAGTTATGTATGAGATACTATTTGAAAATGAAATACATCTATTGTTCCTAATAAAATATTCTATAATTGCAACTTCTCAAGCATGTATCTTTAAAATTTAAGTTGGGTCATTTGATTAAGTTACATGATACCCATTTAAATTCAAGTTTGGGTGTCCCTTCAAAAACCTAAAATGTTCTTTACAGATTAAAACATTTTAGTTGTGCTCACAACTTGATTTGTAAAAGTTGTTCAAAATTAAAGTGGATTTGTCTTATAAGGATTAATCTTGTTTTGTTTACTACAAGATAATGTCTTTCAAGGTTACTTATTTGGTTTATTTCCTCACTAGAAAAAACAATCTTTGACTAGAATATTGACACTATTTTATATTTTGAATATGAGTATAAAATAAATAAAAAATTCATGGAAGAAAATTGATTTACTCATCCAAAAGTGTTTACATTCTTTTCTAGAAAGAATTATTGTCTCAAAATTTTGCAAGCACGTTCAAAAAAAATAAAGAGGGTAATGAAAATATAGATGTGGGGGGTATTACTTCACTTGCTTACAAGGTGAGTGGGTGGCATTCCCTCACTATCCCCTAAAAAGAATATCCAATTGTTGTTTTTGAATAAAAGTTTCTAAATTGCAATTATAAACTTTAGAAGATGAACCCTTTAAGGACTAAACATTCCAAATGATTTCCTCTTTATAGTTGATGAAATTGCTAAATTGTTGTATTGCAATTGATATGGGATTAACATCTATATGGGGAATTTCATTAAAATGGCGATTATTCTGTGACTTTGGCATTCTCACAATTCAAACCGGGTGGTCTGAACTCTACTAGCATCTTAGATTTTTGAAATCTATACCATTATTAGATATCTAAAATTTAGAAAATATGTAGATTTTTAAAACCGATTGGTCTAAAATCTACATCTTTCCTAGATCTAATACATCTAATAGTGGTATAGAGTTCACAAATCTAGGATACTAATAGATTTCAGACCGCCCGGTCTGAACTGTGGGAACGGCACACTGTGAAAATGGCACATGGAATATCACCATTTTAATGAAATTCCCCATCTATATCATATATCCCATATATGTTGTATAGTATGACTATTCCACACATCATGTTTTGTATATATTCAATATATATTCCATACGTTGTAATCATATCAAAGTTTTTTTGATTTTGGTTTTGAAGGTTGGATAGGCAAATCAAGTGTTTTAGTTTTATTTTTTAATTTAGTTGGGGCGCAAGGATGGAGATGGAGACGTCTCTTTTCAGGGATAGAGTAAGGTAGTCTGCTCTAAAAGTAAGTCACTCCTTCAAATCGCCCCTATATTTAGGTCTGAAATGGATAGTAGGTGGTCTTTAAATGGACCTCTCAAGCCATGGAGAGAATCGAGAGAAAAACATTATTTATTGCAAAAGCCAATTGTTGGCCTTCATTTACTGAAATCACTTTAGAAGTTGCAAGTAGTTGGATTTTGAAAGACCTAGGATCACAAATAGGTGCCTACAACAATTTTTTTTTTAAAATTCATAAGTAATTCAAAAATGATTCAAAAAATATGAAACCACTTGTGTGACATTCCGCATCCATTTTTCTTTCTCTGAAAAATGATCCAAAAATATTTCTATTCATAAAAACCTTCAAAAAAAAAAAAAAGGGGGACCAGC
The DNA here is from genome assembly GCA_950106755.1 of Climacium dendroides. Lineage (NCBI taxonomy): Eukaryota > Viridiplantae > Streptophyta > Bryopsida > Hypnales > Climaciaceae > Climacium > Climacium dendroides. Next base: position 24,533,257 of record OX467087.1, on the reverse strand, counting down.
CGATAAATGGTCGCTTTAAGGCCATACTACCTTAGAGAGTGTTTGAGTGTATGAATGCTTATAAATCCAAATTGACTCACTTGTACAGTGCTATCCCAACCTGCGCTCAAAGTCACGTTGATGTCTGATGGATGCCATTTTACAGCAAATACGCGGTTGCTATGTCCTGCGGTAGTCACACCATTCCTACAAAATCATCAAACATTATGATGTTTTTGATTCCTATGTAGTTGCCTCTATTCTCATTTTCAAACAAAACTTGTTATAATTTCACTTCAATTGGATAAGATAGGTACCCACTTTTTGAAATTGTGTCTAGTTGCTATTATTAGCCTTGTCAAAATTTCACATTTTTTTTTGTTGGAAAGTGAGAGGAGTTTCCAATGCACCAAAGAATGTGACATTTGGATACCATATGCAGAAGTTATGAAGGATCAAAGTGTTTTTGGATAGATGTTTTAAAATTGTTCCTTCAACATACATACATATTGATTTTGGAGATGTACATAGAGCGAAGATGATGGTTTTTCACAGGGTGCGATTTTGGGAATACCCACCTTATGATGTTATTTAGCTTCTTGAGGTTTATGTTTTTTTTGGTTTAAAAAAAAATTGTACCAGTTTATTAAGATTGCTAATGTTTCTAGAAGAGAATCTATTTGTTTGTAGCAATGGAAAAAATGGTTGAGAAAAATTAAGAGATATCATACATGTTTACCCTTTTTCAAATGTTTGTATAGGAAGTCTTGTAATGCCATTGTATATCCTTAGCTGCATCATCCACAAATACAATTCAATTGTAGTTCTAAATACAAGACATTCTTTAGCATCTACCTATATTTATGAACTCTTTTCAAGGGAAGAACTTTCAAAGTGTTATCTGGATCTGCATGTAAAAGTTTGTTGAATTATTCTTAATCAATTCTTTACAATCATAGCAACTTTAGTGATTAAAGTTGTTGTTTTTCCCCTCCAAGAAATGAAATTTAAAATTTATTGGAAGATATACACACCTTGAAGTCATAGCCAGAAGTAGCAAATTTTTGTCCAGTTGCATGATAATCAATGGCAAAAATTTCATTGTCTTGCTCTACACTTAGTGCTAGATGCTTTTCTGAGGTAGCATGCCAATGGTGAATTTGTCCATTGACATCTTCCATATCCAAACACAATACAAGTTGGTTAAAAAATTGTCAAACAAACTAACATGGCATAGAATTGTGAGTTGTAATTGTTGAATATTAAAAGCTTGATAAAAGAATAAAATCAATTAATTAAAAATAATAAACTAATTCATATAATAAATCAATTTATATTGGAAGTCCATCCAATTCAATTGGAAAAAAGTTATTGGTGACCAATTCTATAAAAGTTGGATAAATTGTCTTAAAAAAATACAACATGTTTTCCACAACATAATAGTTTTCATTTATCATAGATAGATGAATGCAAAGGGTAAAGTCATCCATTTAAACAATTTTCATCAATTTATGATAGAATAATTTATAATATTTTTGAAAAACGATTAGCAGTGTAACTTCTTGTGAACCTCCATGAGTAGAGCTTGAGGCTTAATTTGATTTGATAGAAGGAAACTCTGGGGGAAACTTCAAGTATAGGTTGATTTCAATTCACTTCTATTTGTGGATACACTACCACATGGATAGTGATAGCAAATTGTTTTAATGAATGAAGCATCCATACCGCATGAAACCAACACATTCTCGGTGACTTTAGCAAATTTCGAAGGTCGAAAACTCATAGATGTGCAAGCCCATTTGTGCATGCCTTTTCTTCCAACATCCAACTTATATAAGAAGTGCCCACTTTTAATATTATAGATCTGTAATCTTATTCCCAAAAAACAATTTTAGAATTTAGGAAATAAAAAATTCTTCACATCCCTTGTTTGTTATCTATTCATTTTTAAACCTTGCACTTATTGAACTTGGTAATATTTTATTCTTTAGTAGTTGTAAAAAATTCACCCTTCTCCATTGTTTATGTCAACCAAAAACAAAACACTCAAAAGTACAACATTCATTGGAAAGGGCATGTATGGCATTCAATTAGTGGTCATCACCTTCTTTATTGTAAATCTTTTTTCTAAAAGAATTCAAGATTGAACATTTAAAAAATGTTTTTTTATATAAACTGCTTGACTATATAATGTACATTACTTTACCTTCACACCACCAAAGTGTTGTCAATATTACACCAAAAAAAATAGATTGTCACCCTTCAAACCTCATGTTCTTGTTTAGAGGTAGTTTCTCAATAAGGATATTTTTTCAAGTGTAGTATAAACATGTCTAGCTTAAATAAGTTGTTTTAATGAGGCACAAACACTAGTGATTTGTTTTGTGGCTTGGGTTGTAAGTGGTCAATAGGAACATTCATTGTGAACATGAAGACTATAATGTTTTGGATTTCTTCTTATTTATGGAGGGATTATAGAAAGGAATTGTGGAAATTTTAAAAGATCACAAACAATTGTAATTAGCTCATGACAAGAGAGGAAGAATTCCAATCTACTTCTAAGGTTGGCATTAATAGCGAATGAAGTTTTAAGTTCGTAGTGCAAAAGGTTCCCCTATTTTGGGCACTAAAATTCCGAGACCAATTACAATCCTTATACACCTATACACACCTTCTAAGTATACACACCTATATACCCGCGAAAGACAACCTTGCATAAATTAAGAGTTTGTTTGTCTAGGTCCTATGTCAAGACCCTTAGACTAGATCCGAGTGATATCAAGACTACATACCTCCCACCAAAAGAAAACACTATGCTACCTATAGTGAAAATAAATAAATTTTGAATAATATTTTATAAATAAAGTTAGGTGGCCACTTTAAGGTTGTGCTAGTAAGGTAAAGTTAGTGCCTATTGCCTAATTTGTTGGATTCAAAATAAGGGAAGAAGTCTACTCACCTCAACTATTCCTGCTGATGTACCAATGGCAAGCAAATCATTGCTATCTTTGGAGAAACAAAGGCAAGTAGCATTGGTGTTTTTCCTGAAATTCCAGCCAACCAAAATTTTGAAAATTGTAAAGGAGTCAAGAGTATGATCAAGATTAACTTTGAGGTAATTGCAATAGTAGTTCCATAGAAGTTTTCATTACTTTATTTTCACAGTGTTTCAATCAATTATGTGAGGAAGTTCCAAATATATATTGTAGTTGCAATATTAGCTATTTAAAATGGTTTTCATCTATTTACTTTTACAATGCTTTAATCAAATATATGAACATTTATAAATTTAGTTCATTTTGTTAATTAATGTTATCTACTTCAATTAATTTTCAAAATTCATAGATTTTAGAAGACCACAAATTTTTGAAGACATGAGAAATTGTAGATTCTAATATCTTACAAAATCTTGGAATGGAAAAGATGTGAGATGTTTTTTTGACTATTGACTTGAACCCTACTTATTTCTCCCACATGCCTTTCTCTTGAAAATGAATATGGGTTTATTGCTCACATGAATCTTTGATTATAGAGTCAAAACATTGTCCCAAAACATTGTCTAAAAACACTTCTCATAAGTTAAGAAAATTCATTGGTCTAAACATGTTGTAAAACATTATTGTATGCACAGGAATCAATCAATTATTGTTGTAGAAATTAATATCAACTCATTACTAGGCTAAACATCACTATATTTCAACAAATTTTGGGCTCTAGCTACAAGTCCAATTCTTAAACCAAACTTCAATAAAACCTTCTGTGTGAATTGCCAATTCTTACAAAATCCACAAACTAACCCATTTCTATTAACATACGCAATTCACCAAAATAGGTAGGTAGCTCAACGAAATTCTTGGATCCACCCAACACACGACAACAAATAGAAAAGAATGGCTACACTAAAGCATAGAATGCAGAAATGAATCAAAAAATGAACCAAAGCATAAGGAAAAATCAAGAGAGATTGGCAAAACCAGAGGGGCATATCATAACTTACATGGGAATGACGAGAAAGGGATGAAGATATTCTCCCCACTTTCCATCATTTTGATAATGCTCCACATGTGAAGAATCGTACACCCACTTTTCCATTCTCTGCGTTGTTTCTTCAAGCTCTTGTTTCATAGCAACGTACTCCTTTTCCTCCTCCAAATCCAATGCGGCTTCCTCATTCATCTCCGTGTCCAGCTTCACCTTCATGTTGTCGAGGAGCGTCTCCGATTTGAGGTCTTTGTTGCACTCCAAAAAACTGAAAGAATCGGACTCCATCGCCTCTCACAATTGTCAATGTTTTTAATGAATTGACGGCGCTAGTTTGTGGTTTGGCATTACACCTCAAAACACCAGTTTGAAATACTTCTGCAACTTTTGAAAGGAGAGTGCGTTTCTGCTGAACATCAATTGAAAGTACTTAACTGACATTAGGTTGGTGTGAAGTTTGTTTCCATCTCTTCACATCCATGGTCTTCAATGGGACTTAAATTTAGTGAAACTTTAAAAAAAAAAAAACACTTGCCAAAAGTGGGTACACCCAAAACTACACCTTGTGTGAAATCGTCGTCATCGTTTTGTGAACATCTCCCAAATCAATATGTATGTATGTTGAAGAAACAACTAAAGAACATGTATCGAGGAAAATGTTGCCCTGTTGTAACTACTAGTGTGTCATGTGCCATTGCCACAGCTGAAATAAAAGTAAAAATAATTTTCTAATTTTTAATTCATTATCAAAACTTTGAAATTCAATAACTTTGACATTGTAATGTGAGAGGTTGTGTTCTGGATATGAATAGAAAACTTTATGCACAAAGGAGTGCAAGGGCTTTGTTTTGTAGTGTTTGGACATGGGAAGTGAAATGTTTCCATTTGACCATTCCCAATAGAAGCATATACTTTGTTTTTCTTCATTGTTTGACAAGCTGGACACATGTATTTGATGATTTTAGAATTTCACAACATTCCAAATCCCATATTCTAATCCAACTTCTTGTTTGAACCCTTGAAGGACCACACGTTCAAATTTCAAACTATGGATGAATGCAAACATATTCCAAACATGCAAAAATGCATTTTTTTTCATTTGTTAATTTTTTTGAATTTTACTGTCTTAGTTCTTCAACATTTGTATATTATAGATCCTAAAGATTTTGCTTTGCAAATATACTAAAATTCAAAGGGTATGGGTAGGTTTGGCCTCAAAAGATAACATTTTTAGTCTAAAGATTTTTTCTTTAAAAATGATTTGAATAAATAAAATAAAATAAAAATCTTTAAAAAGCACAATAATTAGAACTTAACATCTTAAACTTAGAGGGGGGAAATTCTTGTAAAAATAAAAAATATTCAATCCACAATCGATATTAAAGGAATTTTTTTTGGCTTTAAAATTATTGAAAAATATTAGTTTGTGTACTAGTTGATTTACTAATATGATCTATGGATTGTATTTTAAAACTATTGTTTGAATCATCATTAAATTGTTCTTCTAAGTTGCATTTTATACTACATCTTCACAATTTTGGAAATCATTTTGAACTTTACTTAGGGAATGTATACATTCCGAAGGCTTTACTACCAATGTTCTATAATTCAAGGTACCAGAAAGATTGAATTCTAAAAATAACTTTTTTAGTTCAAAAAAAGACTCTCCAAATGTGACTTGTATAAAATAAATAAAACATAAATCTTTAAAAATCGCAATGATTAGAACTTAACAATTTGAACTTGAAGGAAAAAAATTCTTGAGAAAATCACAAATATTGAATCTACAATTCATTTTAAAAAGAATTTATAATTATTTATTCAAATTTAGTTGAAAAATATTGGTTAAAGTAGTAGTTGATGTAACCTTATGAATATAATCTATAAATAATATCTTACAACTATAGTTTCAGAGTTGTCATTAAATTATTATTCTAAATTGCATTTTATGGTACACATAGATAATATTAAATATTCTAAATAACATAATTGTGATACATATCAAACATATATTTATATATTTAGTTTTTGTAGTTTTCTTAATTATTTATTTTAGCAATAGCCTTTGGATCAAATTGGTAGGACCAAGTTGTAAGCATATTCTATTTCCTTTAAATTGATACATGGAACTACTCCACAATTTTTTAAATTGGACTATCTGTAGTCCTTAACGGATTAATATTTTATTGCCCCAAGTAAAGTGAACTTATCTTGCAATGAAACTTTGGAATTTATAAAACCTTGAGAAGCATGTGGGGATAAAGACACCAAACTATAAAAAGAAAATTCTAGAAAACCATGACAATTGTACATAATATAGCCATTTTGCGTTGGGTGTTTTCTAAAAAAGAATTCATTTAACCCATTAAGTACTAGTCGTCCACTTATTGGTCAAAAATGACAATTTTTCATTGGTAGCCAAAATTTTAGAATGAGTTTAGATACAGATGAAAGGGGACAAGTGTAAGGAATTGAGAATTAAATGCATTGGGACAAGAATCAAGACAATTTGTGCTAGCATGTGATTTTGAGGTTGAAAAAACAAATCAATATTTACAATAAATGTGTCTGTACTAATTTCACACATTTATTGTGAAGCCCAAAAATTCACGCCAATTCCATTGGTAGGGTCAGATTTCCTGAATGCATCACAGTTTGGTACTTTTTTTCTATGTTTAGCCTAAGACTAGAAAATTTCTTGCCCACCCTTAGAATCAACCATAGTCCTAAATGGATTAATCTTGAAATAAAACTTTTATTGACAATAGATTTTTTTATTTAGTTAGTGAAATTCTAAATTGCAATAAAATCCTTAAGTTATATAGCTCTTTTGGTTGAATGTTCACTCTTTTGAATAAATTAATTAGGTTCCTTCTTCATAGGCCATGCACCAATGGAAAAGAGGCTTTGCATCAACGGAGACTAATATAAAGAAGTTTAAGTAGCTACCTCAATCATTTAACCCCTAAAGGACGAAGGCCTTATTTCTGCCAAAAAACACTCAAAACTGCCATTTCTGTAGCATAGAGTAAAACAATTTGAAAATTATTTTTTTTGCACATCCAACCGTAGGATCTTATACCTTACTAGTATGGAAATGTGTGGAAAAAATTTCAGAAATTTTGACCACATAGATTAAAAGATATTTGCGTTTAAAGTGAAAAAAACAATTTTTTCAGCACCTTGCGGGATTGGATTATTTTACTTTGAAATTTTTTAACTTAAATTTTTTGCACTACAGAGTTTTGAGCTTTAAATACTTATTGTGTGAAATTGAGTTGAGAATTTAGGGGGAAAAAAATTTCATAAAAAAAACTTAATTTTCATGCTTAAAAAAATTGTTAAGTAGAAGTAGGTATGAGAAAGAAGGAAATCTAAATTATTAATATCTTTAATATGGAATTAAAATGCATTAATCCCAATGGTGAGATTGTTCTAGCAAGTAAACAAAATCATGGATAATTTTTTCTTCAGAAAAATTGTAAAAATTGCATTCAGAAATGAATTCTATAAGTTATTTTTTCAAGAAGATGCTCTAACTACCCGAAAAACAAGATTGTTCATAACTTTCTCATAATAAGCCCAAATGGAATGAATCAAAGCTTCCCATATAGACAAAAATATAATCTACAAGAGAAAAAATTCAAAAAAAAAAAATTCAAAATTTTGCAAATTTTTTTTTGCTGCCCGGACTGCCCCCTGTCCCCTGTTTTGAGCTTATTTGGTCATAACTTTTGTTTCCGGGCACTGAATGCGAAAAAAATTATATTCCCACAAAGCTCATCAGTTTTTTTATCTTCAAAAAAAATTTCAAAAAATCATGACAAAATTTCAGCCCGTAGGTACCTGCCTGAAATCCAATTTGTCCCCCGAAGGGACAATGGTCCTTTAGGGATTAAGTCCAAAGTCTCTCATAGCATAACTGTTTGTTTTATATATGTCTTATATATGTTTTATCTGCATGCAGGATGTAACTAGTTTCATTACTACCTAAAATCAAGAACACAAACATATACATTGCAAAGCATAGTAGTGGCTCTTTTTTCAAGTAGTATCCTATTGAAACTTCCTCACTATAGTACATGAAGGTTTGATTCTGCACTCAAGTGCCCAAATCGGATTTCCATGTCAAATTCTCAGGGGTTCACATCACCTCAGACCATGACATGACAGTGGCACTTTTTTACAAAAATGACTTAATTTCTACTCAATCTGCCCTTTGTGTAGGGTATGTAGCTTTCATCAATGCAAATCCTCCTTTAGAGTATTTTCCAGGCAATTTGTTGTTGAAAGCTATACAATTTTTTTAAAAGGAATACTGAACAATAGATTCCCCTATTTTCAGTGGATGAAATCTCTCAATTGTTACACAATCTTAGGATAATATCCAATTCTACCATGGATTAATGTTCACACTTTTGAATAAACATGTGTGTTTTCATCCACCTTTGTACATGGATGTAAATAGCTTCACCACTCCATTAGAAATCGTTTTATGGGCTACCTTAAAATAAAATTAAAAAAACCCTGGTTTGCATCCCCTTATTGGTAAAGAAGCTGTGGAAGTGGCCTTCTCGACCAATAGGAGTCACCCTGGACGTCACGTCCAGATAGTAATGACGGTCAAGTCCACGGATGAATGAAACTTAGATCTCGTTAACAAATCTGGATGACATCCGTTGAGTTTGTAAGCAGAGCCGTCAAGTGAAGAACCCCGCCCTTCCACTCCGAGACTTGCACTGCCCCTCCTCTCCTTGCCGAAACAAACCCTGGTTTGCTTGTGGAGCTATGGCGAAGGCTGCTGGGTCGGCGAACGTCGACCCCATGGGCAAGGTACTGACGCACTTTCCTCAATTCCAAACAGTTTCTATTCTGCTTGGGGATCGATTTCTTGTTCGAGTGTTCGCGTTTGATCTCTCTGATGTTGTGTAGGTTTAGTTCACGAAGCTTTCTTTTCTTTGTAAAGAAGCTCGTACTGTTAGAGAGGATGATGGGCTCATTTGAAGCTTATTATTGTATCGAGGGCTTTGTAAGCATTGAGAGATGAGGCGGAGTGATTGGATGTGTGTGTGTGTGTGTGTGTGTGTTTTATGTCATGTGTAGTTTTTTGTTAGATCTTTGAGTTGGTGTTTTCAATGTCAAGAATCGTGACATTTTTTAGGGTTCCTCTGCTGCACTGAAAGTATCCAAATCGGTCGATCGATCGTTCGGATTCGGATTCGGATTTGGACTCTGTCAAATTTTTATGGAAAGTTTGGATGGTGTCTTGATATCTTGCCGTTTATAGCATAGAGCCCGTAAGAGTTCTGTGTGTGGGAGTGGGCGATTGCATGATAAAATTTGAGTGCAGCTTGGAGTCAGTCTTGGGTAGCATGTCAGAATACAATGCTGATTCTGATTCTGAAAGCAAAGGCTGTATATGCTTATGTTCAGGTTTAGTTTGCAAAGTTTTCGTCTAGTGCAGAGAAACTACCTCTAGAAGACGGTGATGGGTTCATTTGCAGCTTAATATTGTTTTCTGGAGGTTTTGTGTGCATTGAGAGGTGAGGCAGAAAGTGCGTGTGTGAGTGTGGGGTGTGGTTTGTGCTTCTATGCGAGTGAGTCTTTTTGTTTATCGATTGTGACGTACATTCTTTAGAGGTCCACTGCTGCACTCAATGTCCCTCGTTAGCAATTGTAACGTTCATTTGTCAGCTGTTCCCAATCCATCTGATTCTATCAAATGGTTATAATGTTTATGTATAGTTTGCAAGCTGGCTTGCGGTCTTGCCATTAATAACATAGCACATACGTGACTGCCCTAAAACTGTCTCCTTAAAGCTTGTTTCTGCATGTATATATTGAAAATTGTAATCGAAGATTATTTTTTATTTGGAGGCAAGTGAACATCTTGAATTTTTTTGGAGAATTTATGTGATTTCTTTGAGTTTTTAAAGATGCTTTTATAGTGTCATATATGTGCAGTCTTGAACTTGAATTTGTCTTGAGAAGACTTCTTTGACACAGGCTTCTTTTTTCTAAAGCATCAATTACTTTGATTCTATGTATAAAGTTGGAAAAATGCACCATGGTGGTTTTAGGTCATATCAAAAGCACTTCAAAAGTGTCATTACATGACATAATTAGGGAGGATAATGGGATTTTGTATGTTTGCCTAATCCCATATCTCTGACATAATTGGTGAGGGCAATAAGATTGGCTAGTATGGAAATAGGCAGTGCAACTTCTTCCATAACAGAGTGTGATTTTGAGAGTGTTGGATTGGGTATGTCTGTTTCTGAGGTTGTTGAGAGTGTTGGATTGGTTATGTCTGTTTCTGAGGTTGTTGAGAGTGTTGGATGTGGTATTTGAGAAGGTGCTATTAAAGAGGTATCTTTGTACGCTTGGCTAACAAATTGATAGTGGTGAATCAGGGAGGTATTCAGAAGAGCACAGGCTTCAATCCAGGGCTAATTGTTCTAATTGTGGTGGTGGGAGCATTGTTGATTTTCGGTGTGGGTAACTTCTTGTTATATCAATATGCTCAGAAAAATGCCCCGCCTAAGAAAAAGAAGCCAGTGTCCAAGAAGAAACTGAAGAAGGAGAGGCTGAAAGGAGGAGTACGGCCTGCTGGAGACTAAATGGTCACAGGGCTTGTTTTATCTTTTTGAAAAGATACTGATGTTTTGGAGAGGAGGTCGAGACAAAAAGTTGAGCTGTTGTCCAGTTGTACTGTACATTGACGTAATTGGCTTTATTTTATTCTTATTCCTAGCCAGTATTGGCTAGTTGGGTCTCTGAGCAGAGCATCGCTTTGGGTGTGAAAGACAGGCTGGTCTCAGAAGTTCTGAGTTTTGTATCCAATAAGGGCATGTTGATAGAGAGGGTTTCAATTTTTTTTTCCTTTTCACTTTGCAGTGGAAGGTATCTTTCTGCACGTGTATGTTTGCATTGGAGAGGATGTGACATACTCCACTGTTGCACATCGTATGCCCATGCAAATAAAAGACTGAATGCTCCAAGTTGAATGGCTTAGAACTGCTATGATAACAGTTTATAGGAATTGACCAAACAAACTATTGGGCACCTTAATAGATTCATCACATCAGTCAACTCAGTAGAGCTTGCCTTCCAGTTCACAAAATTTGAATAAGATTGAATGAAGTGAATTCAAGTGAGATGAAGGGGTGCTATAATAATAGCACTTTTTAGGGGGAGTTGCATATTGTAGGGAAACAATGGGAAACAATGTAATTCATGGTGTATAGTAATCTGCAACCAAAATTGATTGAATAAGCATTTGAGATTGGTTCCCATATAATTTTTGGTAGAGTTTGTTGTTGAAGTGAATAACTACCAATTTGGAAATTATTCTTTAGTATAATAAGTTCAAACCAAGGGAGGCTTGTCAATGGTAATTTTGTATCAATAGAAAAATGGTCTTTGACTTTTAGTCCCAATTAGGAAATGAAACAAGTGGTTGCCACCGACCCCCACTTAATCTACTAACTACACAAAATTAACTTGCCTATTAAAAACCATAATTGACTGGCCAATTGGGATTTCAATTTGAATAGCAAGCTAATCTACTTAACATAGCAACCACCATTCAAAATATTGAATTCCTATAGGCTTGTTCAACTCCCAACTTGGCATAAAAACAAGCTAATTCACAAAATTATACACCAATTTGGGCAACCGGGTTGTTTACTATATCCAAAAGAACATCAAAACAACAAAGAAAAATGCCAAAACAAGTTCAATTAGGAGCTTCATACTTGTTGGCATGAATTTGGGACAACATTCAAATAAACTATACATTTCAAAGTGTAAAAAATAGGTGTATTGATAATTGATCCTAAGATCTTATATTTAGATTTTTATTTTAGGCAAGAATCTAAAGAGTCAATTTTGCAAACATGTCCTAAATAAGGACAATTGTTTTATTTTAGTACTTATAGTTGTCATTGTTATCAAAGTTGATTTGAATAATCAAATTAAACCACATTGTAATAATGTGAAAAGTCTTTTTTACTTTTTTAGCATTTATATACAAAGTCAACATGGGATGCCATTTTATACTTGAATTTATACCCATGTTTCTCCTTTAAAGCAATTAAAACTATCTTTAATGTCATGACTTGCTAATTGTTGAAGTGAAACTCTCATATCCTCCATCCTTCATGTAAGACATTCCATGTACCATGTTGTTAGGTGTGTTGAAATTGCCCCTTGTTTTAAATGCACCTTCTAACACATTGGTACATATCAAGGATTTCAATGCACCAAATATGAACATTTTTTTAAGGAGTGTTTTTATAGTATTCCTACATTTCAACTTAGAAAATTTATAATTCATGCTTGAAAAGTCTAAAAATTATAAATCAATGGGGTCGAATATGGCTTTCTATTTTTCTTTCAATAAAAATTTATTGAAAATGTTTTGAGGCTTGCATCCCATCCAAAAAACATATTAACACTTCATGAGGAAGCTTTATGGACTAGGTAATATAAAAGCAAACCTTCTTTATGAGAAATAACATGTTGAGCCATAAGAGGGCAAGGGATGTTCTTTCCGATACTGAGCCTCTTTTTTTCACATTACTAGACGTAACATCAATCTTAGATGGTTGAATCACACTCAATCAAGGATTTAGATAGAAGGACATCATAATCACCATTCGAGATTTTTTTTCACTTTTACCAACTATTTTTTTTTATTCCCATATTGAATATTTTTTTCAAGTGCCAAGTCTAGTTGTTTTTCTCTATTTCTTACTCTAAATAGAAGTATTATAGATTTATTCATGGATTTTTTTTTGAAGTTTTCAAATTGCAACTAGTTTTTTTTTCCTAATTCCACCCGCTAACAATGGGATGAGCATATAGTCTATGAGCTCATGAGCATAGAAGTTTATATTATAAACACCTTCTATGGTTATAGGTGTTTATGTTACAAGCATCTATGTTATATGTAACCTCTTTCTCTGTTATAATGTACCGATGTTATAAACACCTTCAAATGGAACACTATAACACATAGGTTGTTATAGTGTTCCACGTCTAAGCACATAATTATGTTATAAACACCTTCAAATGATTGGTGGTACATAGTTATCTACAATTAAGTTCAAGGCTTTTAGGCTCACATCTCTACATGAGCTCCCGTGCTACATCCATTGGGCTAACAATGGTTCTTTGCAAATATTTGATTGTGATGCTAAGGTAGAAACACCCAAAACCGTCCTTGTACCTAATTTTTGTCCCATAGAGTGCCTTTAAAGTTTTCCAAGAGTTCCATTAATGTATCTTACACATGTTTAATTGTGATTCACTGACGCACTTGAAGGACACGTATTGAACTTTCATTTGCTGACAGTTGAATTTTACGCAGTTCAGATTTGGGTGCACCTATGGGTCAATTCTAGTGGTCTAGAGACTCGCCACTTTGAAAAATCATTAGAATTACATATCACATTGGAAAAATCTAATTTTTTTTTGGAATATTCGTGATTTTTTCTTGCAAATACTACAAAAATATTAGTTTTAGAAAAATATACCTCTAACTATGCTGAATTGCTTAAAGTAATGGTTTTGGGTGTTTCTACCTTAAAACAACCCCACGTTATAAAAAAGAACATGTCTCTCTTTGTCCTTCTCCAATGAAAGACTGCCATTTCTCTTGAAATGGCCTGCATCGAGGTTTATGGACAATTAATTTCAAGCAAGTACAAATTAATGCTATTGGTCTTGTTACAATTTGTTACTAGTACCCATCCAAGAGAAGATTCTAGTGTATATTAGTTTTTTGGGCTTTTTTGGGTTTTGTCGTGCAAAATAAATAAATAATTAGGCCAAAAAAAACTGCCAAAAAACTTGGATGAAATTGTCAGAAAAAAATTAATTTAAAAACATATCAGATGAAATCGCCAAATTGTGGATGAAAACTGAAGTACAAACATATAATAATATGTGCTAAAGTGATGTTTTCTATGTAATATGTGGATGAATGTTTAAATTTGGAGCCTGTGTATAATATTTTATATCGCCACTTTGGCAATTCTTAAAAAATGAAACAAACAAACAAACTGGTGTACATCCTTATCTAAGGTAAAACAACCCATTGTGGTCAGAATGAAGAGTTTGACATCATCTTGTTGTTGAAATTTTTCAATTTTTTTTTCACATTAGTACAAGTGTGAGAAACAGCAAGCGCAATTGAAATTAAATTTTTTTGACGAAGTATGAATTCACTTGGAATTTCTGAAGTGTTCAGCCCAAAAGAGTCTATAGACTACCTTAAAACCAACAAAATCTGAATCTATAATGCTCATCTCACTACCTCATGCAGTCAAAATATTTTCTATTACAGAAGGCCAAAAAAGTCAACTTTTACAGTGAACTTCACACTGAAAAATCAGAAGTTCCTAATGAGGTCAATGTTCACTCCATTGCTGTCATGTAAGACATGCATTGTGGCCCACATCTCACATACTCAAAAAAATCCCACAATGGGTCATTTCCTAAGCAACTGCAATGAGTCATTTTGACCACAATGGGCTGTTTTACCTTAAGTCTCTTACAGGTGCACACAAACATACACATCATTCATTGGATGTGCAGCAAGTGGGAGCTGCAGGTAACATGAATAGCTCCTAAAAATGAATGAAAAGCTCAAAATATGTGGCATGTTGCAACTTAAATACTGCAGATAGTCACATACATGTCACCTCCAAGCATGACTGAGAGCAGACTTTCATGTGCCAGCAAAGTCAGCAAAAGGTCCAAGAGAACAATTATTTATCAGAGTTTGTAATATGTTTGCTGATGACAACAATCAAGTCATTTTTATAAATAAAAATTGACTATAATATAGGTACCTATTTCATAGTTGCATTATAATCATAGAAAGTTTTTATAATATAAACACCTATAACATAGGTGTATAATCTTTTAAGCTCATAAGCTCATGCTTTTAAGCTCACATAATAGCAACTCTCCTTCTTTGTGCAGGATAGGGTAAATTTTGTCATAAAGCTAAGTTCGGTTTTCAAGGTAGATTTGTCACTATTCCATTGAATAGTCAAAAAAGTGTTATAAGGTAGGAAGTCTGTAAATCACTCAACTAAAATTGAATTTTGGGGAGGTGAAGTTTCTTGAGATATTTTAGTAAATTTTACTTGAAAGACAAGTGGAATTGGCATTTAACCCGAGTTGTTTCATATTTTTTTGTAGCTCTGTGGAATTAGTTATGAAGTTTTGAAGTTGAAATGACATAAGGCTCTAAAAATGTCTACTTCCTCAAATGTATATTGTTTGTACATTGTTGAAGGCTACCAAAAAATAACATGTATAAATAGTGTATATTTGAGGAGGTGGGAGATTTTAGAGCTTGTGTGCTTTTAGAACCTCCTACCTTAACTCAAAATGCAGCTTCTCTTTCTACACCTTTAGATTTGTAAAAAGTAGTAATATGAATGTTTATGTTGAATTATTAGACTTGGCGTTATGCCCCATAATATTCTCAAGCCTCTTAGTTCTTGAGCATTATCTTGTCTATAACATTCAAGAGCCTTCATGCCCATTGCCCTTCTTTTTTGGCCCTTGCTTGTCACATTGAACCTCCACCTGTCCACTTAGCTATTAATGGTGTAGAATATTCAATATGAACCATCTACTATAGAACCAAGGCGGTGATAATGCATGACTATTAGTGAATGCTATGGTGTTCTGTAAAAAAAAAAGACCCCTATTTTGTACCTTGTCAATTCTATATTCTTTACCTTTTGTATAAATTTGAGGCCTTTGATTGCAAATATAAATTCAAAATTCAAAATTTTATCATATGTGGCAAATAAAAAATTCATGTGTTTTTTTCCAAGGATAAATTAACCCTACATGGCCTACTTCTTCATGTCTTGTCTTCTTTGTATTTACAAAAAGCAAGCAAAAGAGTAGAATTGCCTTGTCAAAGTAATCTTAAGCATGCTAATTTTTAAAATGTGATGGTATAATATCATTATGAGAGTACCATGAGTAGAGTTGCTATCCAAATTGGGCTTATTATATACAATGAAAAGCTCTCCACAATATGTTTCCAATGGTTATCTATAAGCCCAAGTTGGAGCTTAATTACAATTTTTAGCATACAATGCAATCATAGCAACTTTCTGTTATAGGTCATTAACAAAGTTGATAAAATTCTCAATCAACCAAAATTCCTTGAATCACGTTTACTTTGTTAACAGTAGAATACTTCTAACACCAAGTAGAAATATATTTGCAACTTCTAAGCAGTGAAAATCCATTATCAATACTCTTTAAAATATCAACACCTAAGAAAAGATCATGAATGTTCAAAGGAATGTATAAGAAACTATAAGTTGAAGCCATTGGGAGAATTAATTGATTGAGTGTCATAACGTGAATTTGCCATTTGAGGTCTTGTTACATCTATTCAAAAAATATGTTATTGTGCTTGATTTAGAAGCAGCTTTAATATCAATTATTAGAGATGTATTCTTATTCACACATCTCACACTTTAGTAGGCCTTCTTTTCTACACCCATGATTCAAGGAATTTTGGTTGATTACTCCTTCACTTAAATTTCAAACAATTTTTGAATAATTGCATTAGATATCAATAATGAGTGATTGTATCTTAACCCAATAATATGTGGGAGGGAAAAAATTGTTTGATGAATGACTTTAAGATTTTTTGGAGTGCAATGTGCTTTAACCCCTAAAGGACCAAGGCCTTATTTCTGCCAAAAAACACTCAAAACTGCCATTTCTGTAGCAAAGAGTAAAAAAATTTGAAAATTATTTTTTCTGCACATCCAACCATAGGATCTTATACCTTACTAGTATTAAAATGTGTGGAAAAAATTTCAAATTTTTTTACTACATAGATTAAAAGATATTTGCGTTTAAAGTGAAAAAAAAACAATTTTTTTGGTACCTTGTGGGATTGGATTATTTGACTTTGAACTTTTTTAACTTAAATTTTTTGCACTACAGAGTTTTGAGCTTTAAATCTTTATTGTGTGAAATTGAGTTGAGAGTCTAGGGAAAAAAAAATTCAAAAAACCACTTAATTTTCATGCTTAAAAAAATTCTTAAGTAGAAGTAGGTATGAGAAAGAAGGAAAATCTAAATTATTAATATCTTTAAGATGGAATTGAAATGCACTAATCCCAATGGTGAGATTGTCTTAACAAGTAAACAAAATCATGTAAAAATTTTCTTCAGAAAAATTGTAAAAATTGCATTCAGAAATGAATTCTATAAGTTATTTTTTTAGGAAGATGCTCTAACTACCCGATAAATAAGATTGTCTATAATTTTCTCATAATAAGTCCAAATGGAATGAATCAAAGCTTCTCATGTAGACAAAAAATATAATCTAAGAGAAAAAAAATTTAGAAAAAAAATTCAAAGTTTTGAAATTTTTTTTTGCTACCCCCTCTCCCTTGTTTTGAGCTTATTTGGGCATAACTTTCGTTCTTGGGCATCAATTGAAAAAAGAATTATATTCCCATGAAGCTCATCAATTTTTCTATCTTCAAAAAAAGTTTCAAAAAATCATGACAAAATTTCAGCCCGTAGGTACTTGCCCGAAATCCAATTTGTCCCCCAAAGGGACAATGGTCCTTTAGGTTAATAAGTGTGATTTGCCAAGGTCAAAATTATAAAGATTTTAACAAATCACACTTATCAAAGCACATTGCACTCCAAAAACTCTATAACTTTTGTCTCTTAGCTAGCTTTTGATGTGATTTATTTCATTATCCAATGTCTAAATTTGAGTTTTCTTGTACCTATTCAAAGCATTTTGGAATGGGCTTCCAATGATAACAACTTCAAGTTTTAATTATAAACCGATGAAAAGTCAACAATTTATTGAAGGTGATTGCATTGAGAAGTGAATTGAGTTTGTGCACTAGGAACATCCCCAGTCCAACTCGCTACATTGGCCCTCCAAATGTATTTCTAACTTTTGAGTTGTATATAATTAAAACTCAAAAGTAGTATCACTGGAAGCACATGGAAAATAAAATTGAATAGAATTAAGAAAAATTCAAATTTAGACATTAGACAGATGCTTCAAAAGCAAGTGAAAAGTCAAAGCAAAATTTGACCAATTGCACATCACATTTGGAGTGTCTGTGGCCAAATTTTGCTTTGGTAAGTGTGATTGCCAAAGCCTCTATAATTTATGACTTTACACTTGTTTTTTAAGCAGTTTTCCAATGCCAAGATTTGAATTATCTTAAGTCCATTCAATGTAACTTTTGGATGCCTTTCCAATGATAGTAATTTCAAGTTTTAATTGTATACGACTCAAAAAGTTACAAATACATTTGGAGGGCCAATATACCGCTTGGACTGAGGATGCCCAGTGAGGATGCCCAGTGAGGATGACGCCCTTGTAACACACTGAGTGCAAACACACCCTCAATAATGTTCTGGTTCCTGCAGGTTGTGTAATGAAGTCCTGACACAGTCCCTGACCAAGATTGTTATTATTGAGTAAGCCTCATCAGTGATCATCCCCGGAGCCTCTCTCCTCGCCATGGTCGATTCTAACACAGCCATCAAGCTTCACCCCCTGAAGCTTGCATTGCCGTCGTTCACACAATCCTCTGGCAGTTTCCGCAATGTGGTTTCACCGGTGATCCACCCCTTCCTCTTCATGTTTTGCGTCCTGCATTGATTGATTGTTGCACCTCGGTTGGGTAGCCAGCCAGAGCTATGAAACTGGGCAGCGCAGAGCTTCTGGCTTCGGAGCCTCTTCTTGGGGGCCAGTACATGAGTTCGCCTCCTCTGAATTCGAAGGCTAGTGCATTCGGTGGAGCGGGGGATATGGCGGGGAGCATGTACTCGCCCATTCTCAAGGGCAGCTTCGGGAAGTCGGAGCACGGGGTGTCGCGCATTCACTGTATCCCGCTCTTGATGTTCTTCGTCTTCTTCATCCTCTGGGCGGCAAGTTCAGGTAAGGCTGGGTCATCGCTTGGGGGAATGGGTTTGGAAGGAAAGGCACAGATCTTCTCTGGGTAGGGTTTAGGCTTTCTTTTTTACATTCCGATTTCGTCTCCTATGGACTGATCCTTGCAACTCATCTCTTCCTATTAATCAACTTGGTGGGTCGTCAATGTGTGGCCATGGTAATGCTCGCACATTGCTTAGGGGCTTGTGCTTGTAAGGAAAGTCTCGCTGCTCTTCTCTGTTTAGGGTTTAGGCTTTCATTTGAGTTTTGGCATTCTGATCCCGTGTCCTATTGACTGATCCCTGGAACTCATCTCTTCCAATTAATCCGCTTGGTTGCTCTCCAATTAATCAACTTGGTTGGCCGTCAATGCGTGGCCATGCTCGCACATTGCTTGGGGGCTCATGCTTGTATGCAAATTCTCTGTTTAGGGTTTATGCTTTCTTTTGAGGTTTTGCATTCTGATCCTGTGTTCTATTGACTGATCCTGCAACTCATCTCTTCCAATTAGTCAACTTGGTTGGTCTTCAAGTAGCAAGCATTGTGTGTACGAAGTTATGACGTGTAATTCATGTCCATGGGCACTAATCTTTGGATGGAAATCGGGTTTTGTGTACTGTCCCTTCTTTATAGTGGTCTACATGAGCTCCCAGTGTTTGAATGATTGCATAAGAAATCATCGGTGAGAATGTAGAATCGGGGACTTCGCCTGCAGTATATTCAGGCACTCCCCGAAATCTTTCCATACGTTAAGTGAGAAAGCAATTGGATCTCAAGAGAAATGGGCTGTTGTAGTTCCCAAACTGATATCTTCAGTGACCTCTATGACTAATCTCCTAATGAATGCTCACTCCTACATTGATTGATTGTACTCTCTCTACCTTATGTGAAAGGGCTTGGTGTACAGAGATTAATCCTTTAGTGCTGATTCATTCGTGTTGGTGTTTTGAATGGGATGAGTAGAAGTATTGCCCGACGTGAGAATGGCAACGACATCAGACTTGGGGACATCTGACTTGGAGCTGAAGATGGTGTCCGAGAACGAGGATGATTCTCACAGTGGTGGCAGGACAGTGCTACAGCTACACGGCTCATCTCATCATGGAGCTGCTTCACTTAGAAACACCTTTGCTGAAAAAGCCCATTTGAGAGGCAATGGAAGATCTGACACAGGGAGGTAATAACTCGCCTCAAAGAGTTCTTGAATGTTTTTTTTGCGTTATTATGGTGAGCTTGCTAATTCATCCATGGAGTGCTTCCAAATGTCCTACACCAATTTTATCGACACTTTGTTTATCAGAAGCAGAGAAGAGTAACTGTAATTCGAAGTCCAACTTGGGGCAGTTCGATAAACTCTGGCACATGGACGCAGATATGGTAGCCTACAGTCTATGACACCGACTTCTGTTAATCATGTATGAATTCATCAATAGGTACTTCAGTTGATAGGATTCTTCACTTCTTTTTGTATCATTCTTGGAGGGGTTATTTGCCCCTTACTTTTTTCTAAGAAATTATTGATTGGTATCATTGTAGGTAAAATTCTTGATAGGACTTAAGTACCTAATGAGATGGTGTGTATCAATACTCACAGAGAATAAACGACTCTTATCTCGATTCTTTGTATGAATATGAGTGCATTCATTTGCATGAAAAGCAGAGTCTGTTAATGTGCCATTGACCAGCATTTATTTACTCCACTCTTATTTCTATAATCTATCCAGTTCTGCACCTTGCAGAGTTGATCATTTATTCGTGTGTCAGTTGCTTGATCGATTCTTGGGATTTGATTTGACTTTTGGCATGATGGCCTGGGATAATAGACTGCAAAGTGGGGTCCGATACTGAAACAAAGCATTGAGAAAAAAATGATCACAACTGAAACTTTGGACATCGAAGTTGCAAGTACACCTTCGCTCTAAATTAGGTGGGCACCCTCAAATGTGCTGCTGACTCGAAACCACCATCATCGCTTAGTGTACAACTCCAAAATCAATGTAGAAGTTCTTATTGGTTGATTTTGGAGGCACTCCAAAATCTACCAATAAGAACTTTGACTATGGTATTCAATTGTTGCATTCTTTGATGTGTTGAAACCTCCTTTCACTTGCCAAAAGAAAAATATGGACATTTGACCAATCTAATAATAGTAACTAGGCACAACAAAAAAAATGGCAGTTTTGGGATATCCACCTTAATCATTACTTAATGTAGTTAACCCATAAAGTCCCAAAGGCCTCTTCTCCATAAAAAAAAAACATTCAAAATTGTCATTTCTTTAGCAATGAGGAAAAAAAAATATTTTTTTGCATATCTAATTGCAAGATCTTGTACTAGAATAGTATAAGAATGTGTGGAAGAAATTTCACAAACTTGGACCATGTAGATTGCAAGATATTTGTGTTTAAAGGAAAGGAAACAAGTTATTTTGCATCTTGCTCAACTACATTTTTGGCTTTGAATCCTCATAACTTAAAATTTTAGCTCTATTGATTTTGAATTTTGAATTTTACATGATAAAGAATTGAATTTAGAGTCTAGGAATTTTTTTTTTAATATACACATTTAGTTTTACTCATTAAAAAATTGTTACGTAGAAATAGATTCAAAATTGAAGGAAAATTTGAATTGTTAATACCTCTAAGATGGAATTGAAATACACTAATTGCAACATAAAATCTTTTTAGCAAGAGATCTTAATCTTTTATAATTTTTTTTTAAAACATTGTGAAAATTGATGCTAGAATGAATCTTACAAGTTAATTTTTCAAGAAGATGCTCTAATTGCCCCCAAAACAAGATTGCCCATAACTTTCATATAACAAACCCAAATGGAATAAATCAAATTTATCCATGTATATAAAAATATAATCTATTCAAAAATAAAATTTATAATCTTTTACTTGAAGTTTTTTTGAAGTTTTTTTTTACCCACTGAACTAAAAATAAGGGAATTTTGTGCCATACCTTTTGGTCCCATTCCCTGATTGAAATTTTTTTAAATAGTATTTTTGGAAAGCTAATGTGTTTATCTATCTATACAAAAGAAGTTCAGAACATCATGACAAATATTGAGTCCATATGAGCATGCTCCAAATCCATTTTGTCCCTTGAAGGTATAAAAGGACTTTAGAGGTTAAACTAGAATTGATTGGAATTTGGATGTCTATCCATTTGTTAAGAGGGGAGATGGCATGTTGGAAGTGGAAGGAGAAAACTTTGACTCAAAAATGAAAAGATTTTGACTTCTAAAGTTGGAAAAAATACAATCAGCACATAAAATGGTAGATTCATAAAATAATACATAGTCAATGACTTCTTCCAATAGCTTCCTATTGTAAAGATTCACAATGATTTACTTCGCTAATCATGTTGGCTCATATATTTTAGGTGGTGACATTTATACAAGGTTGATAATGAATGCTCATATCCTAACATTTTTGACAATCTTTTATATAAAGTGTCACTTGTATACACAAATTAAGATCCATTCGAATCAAAATTTGTAAAAACATTTACCTCTCTTTGTAGCAAGTGTAGAATATATTGGTTTGCATCATTAGCATAGGCTTTATTGACCTTTTTGAATTCACTTTTTCTTTTTTATAGTTTTGGAGATTTATACCATATGAAGTTATGACCATGATCAATATTGAGCAACTATAATTATTTTTGCTTTTAACTTTGGGACAAAGAAATTGAACTATGAAGTTTTCTACTTATTCAAAGTAATTCTATCAAATGCAAGACACACTAATTATTTGTTATTTCATTTTAAAAAAGTAAATATCATTTTATTTTTATTTGTTTATTGTAGTGGCTTCATAGAAGAGGTAATCTTCTCTTTCTTGAAGTCATTAACTTTTTTGGAATTAACTTTGAGTAGCAACTTTGTTTAATTATGTGCATTATAGTATTTCATTACACTTAAATATTGTTGCTCACTCATGTATGAAATTCCTCCTTTGGCTTTCATCAAATGGAATTCATCTACTCAAAATATCTAAGTATAAAAGTTGGAAACCTATTGATTGTACAACATGGTACAATATTCTTACAAAATACATATCATGCCATTTAAAGAATTTTGCATAATATAGAATATAATTGATATTTTTTTCTCACATAATTAACCTTCAAATCTTACACAATTTTAATAAAGCATATTAAATTTTAATTTCAAAAAACCAAAACTTCACTTTTCATTAATTGTTTCATTTAATAGCAAAGATTTTACATGATAACTAATTGAAAAACATTGGTGATGAATTTTTAAAATTCAATTGCAAAGATAAGTAGGAAACATCCATATGCACATCTTTCATATTAACCCCTAAAGGACCAATCAAAGTTTTTGTGGCACTTATTAAGAATGAAAATACTTCACTATATTTTTTGAATTTTTTTCCAGATGTAGGAACAAGGAGTATATTGCCACTATGAAAAAAATTTACAATTGGATTTGCCCACAAGAAGTTATGGTAGAAAATGTCATTTATGATGGATAGGGGCAACACAAGCATGGTTATTTTCATTAGAGAAAAAATTTCATCACAATTTTTGGAGGAACAAGGTAAGGTCTAGGGCAGATTTTCAACCCAAGTTGAAAACTGTTATTTCTAACCTTTTTTTGGACCTATAAATTTTGGATAGAGTAGGACACGATGCTAGGAAGTCGTTTGCTTCATGAAATATATTTTTAGAAAATTTGGTATTAAATTCAAAGAAATGAAAATATTTGGCAACTATCTCACATAGCTTCAAAAGTCACTAATTTTGTATGTAAAGAGATGAGAAGACAAGTTCTTTTTATACAAAAGGGGTGGTAGGAGGTAAAACAACCTATATAGGATATATAAATTAGAATTAGTAGGAGCTCAACTACTTTAAGTCAAAGTAATAATTGTGTTTGAAGTGGAATTTTAGACTTCATTTAGGCATAGTAGAATTAATTTGAAATAAGTTATTCTAGTATGCCTAAATGAGGTCTAAAATTCTACTCCATACACAATTCCTACTTTTGACTTAACTAAGAGTGGTTGAGCTTCTACTTATTCTACTTTACATATTCCACATGGGTTGTTTTACCTTTTACCACCCCTTTTGTATAACAACTTATTTTCTTATTTCTTTATGTACAAAATAAGTGTTTTTTGAAGCTATGCGAGATAATTGCCTAGTATTTTGGTCTCTTTGATTTTAATGCCAAATTTTCTAAAACTATATTTCATGGATCAAGAAAATGTTTTTGTACATAAAACATGGCATGTAGTAATCCTATCCAATATGGGTGATCTCTAATAATCCAAGCATAGCAAATGCAAACCTCGTCTCTTCTCCAATGTCATGTTGCACAATGTGCCCAATTGCTCTACATGAAGTTTCAATATTTTAGGCCATAGATTGATCAAACTTGCCAAAGTCACAAATCTTGGGCGATTTCTTTTCACTTTTCTAGAGCTAGCAAATACCTAAAACTCCATTGATTATATTTATAAGAAATTATTATACGAATAAACTACAAATTGTTGAAAAAACAACTTTGTGTTAGAGTATTATTAAAACTAGTTTCCTATTAGAGTTTTTTGGCACATATTCCCTGATTTGAAATGTTATGAAATTTTTGGAACATGTAGCCAACTCTATCACAAAAAAAAATTCAAACTAAGAAATTAAACTAATTTGGGCAAAAGCCTCTCTAAATGAGAGATGTCCAAAATTTTGAAGTCCCCCCCAAGTATTTTTTTCAACTTCAAACATTATAATTTCATAGTCTATGAAGGTAAAACCTCTCAATTTTTGCTACAATGTAATGAAATAGTCTAAAACTAGATCCTATGGTCAAATGCAATAAGATTTCATTTGCCACTTTGGGGGGGCCTTCTCCATCAAAATGGTTGATTCTGAGGTTTTTTTTTGGTGAAATGTAGTCAAAGAACTCTAGGGTTAAAAACAACCCCATTATATAACAAAAATATCATCACTAAAGAGTATTACATTGATTCTTGAATATCCAAAGGAATGACCCTTTTCCAATGGAACTTCCCATTGACTTTTCTGATTTTTACAATTTTTCTTAGATTATTGAAGTCAAAAGCTACTTGTTACACTTACTAGGACACTTGCTTACTTGGTGTAGTTGTATGGGTTGGAAAGGTGGGAAGAGAGAGAATGGTCTCGATGGATTCAAGGCAAAATTCTTAAATGCAAATTCTCCCCCAAAATCAAGGGACTAAAGCACTGTAACACAAATATATGATAGTGCTATTGTAGAAGAAGAAACATATTGTTTATGTTCAAGAATGTTATAAATTCAATGTGACGTGTCATATGACCAAACTTTATAATATAGATATCTTTAGATTTTAACTAGATTTTGGCAAAACAATTGTACCATTATATTGAAGGTATGAAATTCATCACAATGCCACTGTCAAATAGGAAAATCTAGTTGAAATATATAGATACTAGTATCTATTTTACAAAGTTTGATCATAAGACACTTTATATTGAACTCTTCTTAGATAACTAATATACAATGTGCTGTTGCCAAATCTATTAGAATAAATCCCTTCTTAAAACTCCTTTCAAGTCCATTTATTTTGAAGCAAATTATCCATAGCAATGACATAGAAGTCCATGTGAGCAATCAATTATTGTATTCAATATGCATTTTGAAATACAAATTTTTGGTTGGCATATGAAAATGGTATGCCAAAAAAATTAAAAATTAAAAATAAAGTATTAGCCTAACATTGCAATAATTGAAGCATTATCTAATTCATTTACCTCCAAAAGCTTGATCTAGCTCTCAACAACCCATTTTCTAATTTCTATTACTAATAAAAACTTTAGAATTCAATATCTTTTGCCCCGCTAGTCAAAATACTATAAAATTTGCTTTGAGCCCACACCCTTGCCAAGGACTATCCAAAGGTACCAAGTGCACCCTAATTGGAATCCATTTCCTAATTTTTTTAATTCTTAAAAACTTCAATATCTCTTGCCTTGATTGGAACAGTTCAAATATTTGTTTTGCACTCCCCCCACACTTTACCAAGGGCTTTCCGACCACACCAATCACGCTTCCATCAACCCCATGGTTTAGGAAACCTGTCAATGTATGTCACAAAACAAACAAAACAAAAAAATATTTAAATAGTATAGATATATTTGTTACTTAATGTGTTTTTTGTTAATATGAAAGATGTGCATATGGATGTTTCTTACATATCTAAACAATTGAATTTAAAATTTTCATCACCAATGTTTTCCAATCAATTATCATGTAAAACCACTTCTAATAAATGAAAACAATTTGCCAAAAACAAAGTATGAGTTTTTTTAAACTAAAATTCGGTATGCTTACAGAGAACTGCTTAAGAATTGAATGTTCATTATGCGTGTCAAAAAATGTCAATTGTTTTCTGTATTACGCAAAATTCTTTGAATGGCACAATAAGCAATTTGTAAGAATATTGTACCCCAATGTACATCCACATTAAGTGATTAAGTGAAACACTGATGCTACAACAACTCCGCTACATACCCAAACCTGTACAGTACAAGCCTTCCTAACCAGAAAGCAGGGCACAGCTTTCTGGGGATCGATCTGACTACGTTCCCAAATGCTTCATTTAAAAAGGAAAGGGAATCCAGCCACTGGAATGACCACATACAGCTCCACCTCCACACAACCAGGTTGATAACACGACTATCCAGCATGAACGAATTCCCCATATTCAGCTGCAGACTCCTTCATGATCTAAACGTACTCTGAACAAGCAGCTAAGCTACAAGAAGCTCTATGTATACAACACAGGCTCAGAGTTTTCGACCAAGGACCTACTTCCTCACGTGTAGCTTTGTGTTGATGCAAAGCCTCCTCCCTTTCAATCGAACCGAGCCAACAACGCGATGAGAGGCTTTGTCCTTGGTGCTTTGTCCTTGGTCCAGTAAGGTACTTCTCAAAATTTCTCACCTTCACTGGAAAATGTCACTTTGTCGATGCAAAGTCTCCTCCCCTTCTCAAATTTTCTCCCCTTCACTGGAATATGTAACTCTGTCAATGCAAAGTCTCCTCCAGCGCCAACAATTTCAATACATTTTTTTTTGTTGAGGAAACGCGCCATTCCTTAGGTGGTTAAGCTGTCTGGGAGATTCGATTGACTGGTGCCCAAAATGATGCCACCGACATCAGGAAAGGTCTCGAAGTTTTCGAGCGGTCCGACCGTCCCATCCCGGTTGATGTTGATGGGATACGGCAAAAGGTGGCCCTTCATGTCTTTCACCTCTTCTGCAGTGAAGTCCTCCCAGTTGGCTTGCGCCAGTCGGTTCACTTCCTTGACACACTCCAGGCTCTCCGCTTCAGTGAACACGTCGGGGTTCACACGACCCAAGTGCTCCGCCCACAGAGACAGTCGGTATCCGTAGATCTGCAACAACGTACCAACAGCGTGTCAATTGGGATCAATCCCACGCAAGATTTCTTCCCTTACGACTGCTGTCACACCGCATGAGAGACTGAAATAATAGAGTAAGGTAACTGCACGTAGCTGGTACCCGTTTCAAAAACGTTTTGAAAAGCGACCCCTACCGATTCAGCCTAACGGTATTTATGAGACTTAATGAGCCTACGGTCGATTTCGGGTACACTTCTTTTCAGCACTTCATTTCTTTTTTCATCACTTGTTCCTATCCCATCAACTTTTCATCACTTCATAAACTTCACAGATCTTCATTTAGTGTACAAATTACTGTGATAATAAAAGTTTAATAGTAGGATGCTCAAATGTTTATTAGGACTTACCATATCCCTCACATAAGGTGCCTAATTGCGACACAAATTTTGATGGCACCAAGATTTCACAATCAAAATGAGAAAGGCTCAGATATGTTGCTACTAGGTCAGCAAATCTTGAAGTGCCCATTATAGTAGGAGCAGTGACCTTACTTGGCATTCGCTCTCAGTGCTTCTCTGCTAATGACACAAATTCCATGAAACAGGAAGAGGAACTCGAAACCAAACGCATTCAGAAATCCATGATGTGAACAAGCTAGAAGACCCACTGTCGTAGAGGCAAAGTTTATTTAAACTAACCTGGCCACGAGGGTGGCCTCTCTTTCTAGACCAGGAGTAGTGGGGTTGGTAAGCTCCCATTGCAATCTCAGTGTCGCGAGACCCATCCATCGACCGCTGGTTAATGTTGGCCGACCCACAAACGATGTACTCATCGTCCACCACCATTCCCTTGGCATGCACGTAGATCATGAACCGCCTATACTTCAAACTTAGGCCCTGCATGTCAATCACAGATGATAAGAAACGAGCTAAACTATAAAATCTATAGAAGTATGAAATAAAATCACAGCTTGGGGTTCTCTCTAGCAAAACAACCAAGGCAACGAACCAACAGTAATACAACATCTTCTTTAGTCCATGTGTTATTTTCACTAGAGTTGAATTCACTTGTAATTGCGAGTCGGAACAATTCATTTCTGAAAGAGTTTTCAGTAAAAATGTTTGATGAGCTCTTCAAAAATGTAACGTAAGCAAAATCTATTGCATGATTCATGAGGTCTCCCTCTGCTTAAAGTGATCATATGGGGGACTCCGTTTCTATCATGGGAGGATTCCGTATGATGGTGGCTGTAAATGTAAAATTTTTCCTTAATCAACTTGATTTCCCTGAAAACCCTGTTTTAGATCCACTTTTAACGTTATGACCTCATTTTTAAAGTCGCCGTCAATTTTCTTGCATTATCAAGGATTGTATAAACATACATGCTTCGAGTTTGGATCGGGCGGATTGGTAGGAGGATTTTTCTTCTCGATTTCAGTCATGGTCTCCCGGTTGCCGAGGCAATAGAAGTTCAGATAGTCTCGAGGGTGACGCTCACCAAGCTTGTCCACGTCTTTCAAGGCATCCGCAATAACACCATACATCATCTTCATCGTTTGAGTCTGCATTCAACAAAAAGCAAGTCAATTTTAAAATAGGAACAGCATCCTTCTGTATGCACTTGTAACTTCGATTCTAGAGATAGCTTCCAGTTTACATAACGTATATAGGATACTAAAACTGTTGGGGATCTGATCCAATCTCCTATTAACTGACAACATTTCTCCCAATACAATCGGCTGGTCTTCAATTAGCAAGTGGGATGTAAACGTGATAAAAATTCGATTTCAAATTTAGTTCTTGCACCCAACGTGATCTCTCCAGATCTCTACACTGATCTCTCAAAAATCACATTCCCTGTGTACGTGACTCGAATAGTATCCTCTTAGTTCAGCATGCAGGCGGGGGATTTATGGTGCTTTCTTTAATACTGCTTTACGTTAATCCCAACATTGAGGCAGTGAAATGAGTTGTTAAGAAATCCTTCATGGAGAAATTAACGTCACCTGAAAGAAGAGGATCTCTTGCATGGCGCCACTATCCGGAACACCTTCAGGCCACATGGGAACCACAACATATACGGCAAACCGTTGACCTGCCCTGATCTTGGATGCCACCTTCAGTGCTAGTTCCATCGGTATCAGATGGTTCGCACCTGCAATTTGCCCACAATGGGATAAATTTCTCACAGTAGCAACGTGAAGGAAAAATTGACAGGGTTGTTGATATGGGAAAAGAAACCGGCGAAGGTCCAAAGATAATTGAAGAACGTGAAATCAAGCTTTCCCATCCGAAGGAGGAACGAAGATTCAAGGTTTGAAAATAGCCGATTAATCGATAATATTGTGTCCTATATAATTCAGATGAACCACAAACTTAAATCACCATAATGAGTGATGAAAATTGCAGATGTTGGTCAAAAAATAAAATAAAATAAAAAACTGAACAACAGAAAGTCCCCATATGATCTACTTAGAACTTCTTAAAAAATATACGTGGGCCTCTTGGTCTTTGAGGGGTTAATATTGACAAACGAATTTGCCTAACTGTCATGTGGCAAAGCACTTACCAGCATTTTTGTAATCAGGCCAGTTGTAAGAGGACCCGATAAAGTACTGGTTCTCGATGTACACGAAATGTTTAGCTGACCGGATAGCTTTGATGTAGGCCATCTGTATGCTAAGGTCTACGGCAATGCTCTTCCCCCAGACAAGATGCTGCGCAAATAGAGTCAAACACACAGGGTCCCATCAGTCGAAGAAAAAGAATAGGAGAAATTCCATGCTCATTTGGCTGCCATGACTCCAGTTCCTTACAATCAATAATGCAGATCCTTCGAGAATGTTGGTATTGTATGATGCAAGATGTACTTTCTGGCACAAAAATTCTAGCTGACACAAACTCTGGATCATGATGCGTGTACGAGTCTTCGACGCATGAAAGGTTAACTAATTGACCTAAGGGATGAAATCTGCAAACTTTTTCCCCTAGTGACTGGCACGCACATCCAGCTCAAATTTATGCTACAAGACCTGCAAATATGAGTTTATGCCATAAAATTATGGCCATGAAATGAACAAAGGACCTGCTTCTCGGCTTCTTGGACATTCCTTGGAAACCCTTTGACCGATCCAGAGTCAATCGAACGAAACACCTGCCAGAAAATTAGGAACAATGCACCAATTACCAACCATAACTATGATCATACAAGAAGATAACTTCCAGCAAGGAAAATGTCACAGAAGTTTAGCTGATGATGCTATTAATTCATAATGTCGAGTCCAGGTTTCAAGGCAAACAAGTCACTCAATTACTAGTCAGAAGAAGCTTGTAATCCTTAAAACTTATGCTCAATGTGAGCCACTTCATCAGAACACACATATGTGGATGTTCAAGATTTGACATTTTATGTCCAATGACATTCTCGGTCCTCCAGGCTCAAGACCGTCATCCAATTCCTACTATTCGCACATCAGAGAAAGGCCTTGAAGAGAGAAGATTGAGAGCTTGTAGACAAAAAACAGAACCCACTGCTTGCAAACTCACCTGGACATGCCAAGACTCTTTATCATCGTCTCTGGTGACATACAGTTTGGGGTCGCCTTCAGGAGGAAAAGGATGTTTGGGACCCAAAATCCACGAAATCCGTTCAATTTGAATGAGCTCATCATCGTGCCGGCGAGTTGCCTTCCTCCATCTTTGCTCAAAATTTGTCAGAACATCATATGCTGCAGGACCATCAATCCTACAATGCCAGTCATGCCAAGGTTCCCTTGGACCTCCAGCCTCAACCAATTCCTGTGACCATAGGTAACCAAATAGCGTGGGTAAAGAAGTTCTCAGAATATCCAAAACATGAAAACAACGGAAGGATGACTGTCTCAACACCCAGCTTCTTCTTGTTCACAATCTTCAACTCATCTCAAGTGGGAGCTACAAAAAACTACAAAAAGAAGACAGGCACTGAACACTCAATAAATGAATGCCATGTACAATCTCTACAGTAAATGTCAAAATTGTGAGGTTTCTCCTTCTCCCCTGGTCTGGTGCCATCTGGACTCAAACCTCATTATTTTGACCTTCTCTTAAATAATATTCTAGAATATCGTGCATGCTTAACGCACTATCATTGACCATTGCAAACTTGGCACACGTTCAAATCATGCCACAATTACAGAATTTAAGTCTACAGTAGAGAAGCTTGAGTTCTCACAACTGCTAAGCAGCATTATGAATGGGGAGGGAGTGGGGTTAAGGGGTGGGGTGGGGTACAGGGAAACAAAAATGAAATCAGTAAAAAAATTTCCCTTCCGAAAAGTAAAGAGTACACTCACTGTAAAGGTAGGGTTATGATAATCGTTCTTGTGAAACGTATTCAATGTGCTGAAGAGAGAGTGACTTGGGGTGTCGAAACGCCCATCACAAAGATCCAAACCACCAATGAAAGATGTCAATTTGCGTTTATTCCCAGGACCTTGAGTATCAACAATGGTACACTTCTGATGATGCGTGTACAGAGTTCCCACAACCTGCATTGAGAAACATGGCGTTCAGTTGCAGAGCCCTGGAACTCAAAAGCAAAATCCGTTTCATTATGCTAATACACTGTTTCAAACCTGAATTAGTGCAATTTACCATGAAAAATGTGAATACGTAAACATCTGTAGACTAATATTGATATACATAACTCACACCAATGAAAGTGTCTAAATCAAAATCAGTGTGAGGGTAAACAGCCAGATTCAGAACTAGTAAGAATAATTAGCGGCTAGGACCTGTTGCCTGAACCAGCTGAGTCTGGAATCAGCATAGCGTGGAGCCAGCACACAGCGAACGGCACTATGCTTGAAAAAATTCTTGGTCTCCTCGTCATGAACTCCCATCATTCCTTCCTGCGTACAAAATGACACACAAGAAGGAGAAATTTCAGCTTGTCTTCCACTGCTCGCTGTTCACTTTACCAAAGCTTAATATACTGAATGACACTGGCTCAAAAAGTAAAACCCAGAATTTGAAGGAGAACTGACATTTTGTTTCGATGATAATTTGGTATGAATTGGGATCTACAATAATATACCGTTTTGATAAAAGGGTTCTGATGAGACGTTTTGTCATCCCAGACAAGTAAGAGCACTCTCACTCCCTCCGCAGACTTCCGCTTCAAAAGATCTCCAAGGATCAAGTCCCCCCCTTCCGGAATCTCCCGTCTCGTGTCCCTCAGCAACCTGACTTTCGTATAAACAGACCACCCTGCAATATACACCAAATGATGGGCCTCCAGAATCGCTGTACAGAGCTCCTCCCAAGCTGGCCTGTGGTGAAACACTCCCTCCTCCAGCTTGATCTCCGGCAAAGAGCCATCCATAATATGAGCATCTTGGTACATAGTAAGATGGCAGCCTTTCCTACAAGGGAAGTACGTGTTCGGCACTCCATGCAGCTGGTTTGGCTCTCCAATACCGCCATAGTAAATAGGGTTGTCAGCAACCGAAGTGAACTTCATCCGGAAGAAAATCTTCGCATCGCCGTGAGCGATTTTTCCATTGGCACCAATGATATCATGCCACCCTTCAATTTCTTCACCGCGAATGATTCGTTCCACAGGGACATTCACATCTCCAATAAGCTGGGCTCCAAGCATGTCATTGTCTTTCACCGTGATCTGTACTTCGTTCACGTAATGTGCAACTGGGATAGAAAAATGCTCATCCCAAAAGGGGTCGGTTTCATTGGAAATGACTCGGGTCCGGGCCACACGTGCTCCAGCTAAGTTGACAGCAGCGTAGGGGTCGCTGGTGATCCCCTTGGGACGATGGCCATGTCCTAGTTTTCCGTCACCAAGTTCTGGTTAATAAAGAATAATCAAGTTTGCCAAGACCACTTTCTCTTACTACAAAATTGCCAATATTTGAGTTCAAAATGAAGATTTTCCAACAGCGACCATGGAAAATAAAAATACAAAATGCTGGCACAATCCATGATCCAGAGAGGGAATCCGAAATCACCTTTCTCTTCCACTTTGGACTTGGCCTTCACAAAGGGCGCCTTGCACACTGTCAAGTAGGAGAAGATTTGCCTGAACTTCTCACTGAACATGTCCATGTTGGGTAGACTCTTGGCCTCTTTGATATGAACCTCCAAGGTTCCGTGTAAGAGTACTTTTTCACTGACAAGCTCTGCCATGGTGTCCTGTTGTGTGTCGTGACCGTCCACGAAATGGCCCCCTTGTTCATGGCCTGATCCATGACTTCCTGCAAGGAAAATAGAACTCATCAGAAACCCTCCACAACTTGCCACTCTTGATATGCATTCCAATCTCTCAAATTTAGGAAACTAAAAAATTAATTCAACACGCTTCAAGGGCAATCTTTCATTCTGTTGTATTGAAAATTCAGAATATTCACAAACTTTTGCTTGAACTCTGTCATGGAAAAAATTTAAGGTATGTACACCCATAATCATCAGTGCCCACAATGCAACACCTACATTTTGACCAAAAAGAGACACTATAACCTAGAAATTGATGACACAAGATGTACACAATCAGGCCGCCAAGGAGAGCCGAGTGCATATTTTTTGACAACTACAAACAAAACTTTGCAATTTCATGACTTATTCATATAGAGTCCAAAGAATGCATGCTAAAGTTCTTTGGAATCCTCTTATATTTACCAGTAAGATTTAGTGAACATAATTTATGTTTTCTAATAGTAAGTATGCTCAGTTGCTATTAGTGCCTAATACGGGAGCACTTACTCACTCGCAGAGTCAGTAAACTCACAACCGTGAATTGATTGAATGATTTGATTATTGACTCAAAATGCAACAAGCTTCGAGTGTGGTCTTCAATTCTCCTGATTGCAATAAAAAGATTCAAACCCATTGTTGTAGCGGCTTTATTGAGATATTAGGAGGTTCCGCATTCCACAAACCTCAGAATCTGTTCAGAATTTTTTCTTCAACATAGAAATGAACAAAATTTACAACTAGCAAACTCACAGCGTGAATGAAGATGTGTTTATTAACGACTTAGTTTAACTTGATACTTTTATAGCCCCTGAGTAAGCTCCCCAATATCCATATTTTGGATGGTGAACATAGTGCTTGATGCTAGTGTTTCGTCCAAATATCTTCTCATTCATTCAAAATAATTTACGAAACTTTTGAAAAAATGGCCTTTCTTTGTCTAGATTCTTCTCCTACCATAATTTATTTTGCCAAAATCTACATCCACCTTCCTACCATAGACTCTTAGGGGTTAATTTGATTACTGGGGTTCCAGAGTAATGGAAACAATGTTTCAACAATATTAGTAACCCTGTCAAACAGAACAAAAATCTATTACTCTTAAAGTGTACGAACCACCACCAATTGCAGTTTACCTCCAACATCTTGAGCTGCCATAGCAATTCCCACTCCATGCATTCCAGCTTGCGGCATCTTCTGTTGGCGATGGTGTTCTTGGTGATGAATTTGAGGGCGATGACCATGCCCCGCAGGATCATTATAAAGAGGAGCAGATGCATCATCTTCTCTCGTGGTGGCCCCATTCGATGCGACACCTACAGGTGCCGCAGCTTCTGCCATCCCGGCTGGCTTGAATCTCTGCCTTGAATCGGTCCTAGTTCTGAAGTTTGGAACAGAAACAAGCTCCTCTTCTATTCTTCTGGCGCAACTCGCAGCTCAAGCTCGCCATATCATTGTGAGTGCATCCCAACAACCTGCGTCAATATGCTCTGCCAATGAGCAACTTCAAATAAGAATACAAAACCGGATTCCATCTCTGATTGACGAACCTCCGTAACCGACAACAACTCATCTTGGTGGGCCTTCAAGTAGCCTCCATTCCATGGAGGAAATCAATGTCTATAGCCACTCAACTTGGAATAGAAACCATAAACTATCTACTGAGCTTTCTTCAGTAGCAGCGTCTACATGGCCTCCCAATTTTTGAACGATTGCAAACAAAACCATCCAACACATTGAGGGAGACTACAAACTTGATCTATCTCAAGCGAGTTTGGCTCGAGTACAACTTTAGTAAGCGTTTGGAATCTATGATCTCTACAATAAACTCTATTAAGCAGTCCCCCAATGAAATCACACTCCTACGTAAGCTTGCAAATAGAATCCTCGACCTCAAACTTCAAACCCTGACAAGTTGAAGATTGCGACGACTCCAAAACCAAACAGAGTACAACCCAAAAATTCAACCACAACACTATTCCCCCTGTAAATGTAAACCAAAGGGACCTCAACCCACATTTGCACTCCCCATTGGAACTCCACAAAGCCCTAAAACCACAACATGTCATCAAAACCTCTGCTCATCAAAACCTCAGGCTATCCAAATCTTACCCCAAGATTCAAACAGAAGGTAGTGTGTGAGTAACGTGAGCTCCTGGGAAAACCCACCAGGGGAACTGTGATCTGGAAAGATGGGTGAAGTTAGAACATCGTATAGCTTATGAGTCTGGCGAAGACTCAGAAACTCTGACAAGTTAACGATTGCGACAACAACTCCCAAACCAAACAGAGTAACCTCTACCCCGAAATTTCAACCACAACACTCCCCCACCACCACCACCTGTTGATGTAAACCAAAGGCACCTCAATCCACATTCACACTCCACATTCAAACTCAACGAATCCCTCCATCCACAACGGGACATCCAAATCTCGGGCCATCCAAGTCTCTTACCATAAGATTCAAATTGGTGAAGCTCGTGTGCGAGGAAGCTCCTGGGGAAACCCACCAGAGGCTTCGTGATTTGGAAAGAACTGATGGGTGACGGAGGTTCGAAAATACTAATGTATCTGAATCTGGCGAGAATTGGCGAGGATTCGTTGACGGTGATGGCAGAAACGAATTGGCGGAGGCAGCAGAGAGACGAGAGGGACGGGCTACTGACGAGTGACCAGTTGTCCTTGGGAGGGGGGTCCCTTGCACGAGGTGTGTCAGATTGAGAGGGTTCTGTTAGTAGGTTCGACAGGTAGGTTCTGTGGAGAGGTCGACACGTGTCGTCCGTGGGGTTACCGTTGCTTTACGCGTGTGGGTCAGCTGAAGCAGGCGGCCTGGTACCGTCCTAGCCCTCCGTTTCGACTGTGGGACCTGGAAAAGGAATAAAGGGGTTTGTTCGTTTTTCATTGGAGGTTACTTTTTTTTTTCTACCTGAGGACTTTTAGGAAGGTTATATAATAAAGCTTGAAAAGTGTTTTTTTGGGGTCCTTTTCAAGTTTGGGACTAATATGGCTATGACACTTGTCTAATAGCAATAAGTGAGAAAGTAGAAGAAGCAGTAAATAGGAAAGTAGTTCTTCAATGATCGGAATTACAATACTCTATACATTGACTATGGGTCACCAATACTTTTTGGCTCCAGAAATTCATTGTAACATCAATTTCAGGAATAAAATTCTGAAAAAATTAAGAATTCCTATACTATCTTCCTGCATGGCTGCATGGGAAAAGTTTCCACCACCTCAAACTCCTCACCATCTGGTCAAAATTCGCTTAAGTGATCTACTACTAGTGTTTCTACTTTAACCCATAAATGACGTTGTGGCCATTTTCTAGTCGATGAATGATAGAGAATCTTTGAGTGAAGTAAAAAATGTAACTATTCATCCTCAAAAATTTGCATAAAAAGGGGAGGTCTTTTGTAGTAGTTTCACTTCCAATGAGTGTTTTAGGATTTTTTTTTAATCCAATTATTCACATGGTACCCAAACAAGATGATTTCCACGATCACCGACTTGTCATTTAAGGGTTAAAAGATAAACTGGTGATTGTGGAAATCATCCCTTTGGTTACCATGTGTATCATTTGCTTACAAAATTGCAAAAGTAGTCATTGGAAGTCAAATTATTATAGAAGACCTCCCTTTTTCACAACAAAATTTTGAGGATGAATAATTGTACTTTTGTCCTATTAGAAGGATTCCCTACCATCCATTGGACAAAAAATGTCTTCATTGGCCTTTAATCCGTCATCCAAGTCTACTTGATATAATGAAATTTGGAATTTAGTTTCAAAATTGGCATGCCTTCGAAAGAGGAGGATTGTATCCTTTACAAATTTGATAGATGATAAAATTCTGATACTAGAAAAAATCAACCAAAAGATTCTAATAAAGAAAGGATGAAATCAATGCTTTGGAAAACCCCTAACTCCTTTTATAAAGACAAGGCAAATTACCAATGCTACTCCAAAAACTTCTTGAATATTGAGATGCACCCCTGGTGTAGTATAGTATCATTTGCAAAAATCTGATTTGGTACTCATATGTGCCAAAATAGAATTTCAACACCAAATTCTCAAGGATCCATGTCACCTCATACCATTTATAAGATGACAGTGGGCACTTTCTTCAAAAAAGACTTAAATTATGCCCATTGTGACTTGCTTGTAAGGTAACCGACCTCTTTCCAATCAACCACACATTTTTGCTAGTTTGTCCACCATGTTTTCAATCAACTGTGGTTTAGGTAAAAGCTCATGTGGTTAGGTGACAAGTCATTGCAACACAAATGTTAGGGAGGTGTAGATTGAAAGCATACAATCATCACAAGATGTACATTGAAAGCCACAATTATCACCTACATTGAAGCATGGTCAATTTTGTAATTAGTCTATAGTTAGAAATATGGTGACCTACATAATAAGAATAGGTTGAATGGAATCTTTCAAAAAGAAATTTATGGTAGTTTTGTTTTAGAGAAAAAAATGCCAAAAAATATAGAATCCTTCTTGAATCTATATCTATAAACAAGGAAATTTTTTTCTTCACCGTACCTTATACAATAGATATGTTGAATTGCTTAAGTGATTAGAAGGGGTTAGCTACTTTAGTATATTATTGATTATTAAGTTATATGATGTTTATCCTTTGACCCATCAATTGCAAAGAATTAAAACTATTCCAATATACTGAGGGCTTGTTTACACCCAAAAAACGTAAACTCCAACTTATGAACACAAAGTGGTACCTTGATCAAGGGATGAGACTATTATAAGTGAGATACCATCCTTGAAACAAGAGACCTATAAGTAGGTAATGGCTCAAACATTTGGTGTAAACCAAAAGAATTGAATCATGGCCCATTGTATATTTGGACTAAATTTTTTAAGTAGAGCTACCTATAGAAGCATTTTTTCAGATTTATCCCATAGTCAGAACCTCTTATAGTCAACACTATTCTACACATATGTATGTTGTTTTGTTCTAACTCTCTCTAATTTTGGTCGTTTTTGATGACTTCAAACCAAATCTGACCTTGAAACAAACACAAACGGTTGGCTGAAAAAGTCTCCGTGAATTTCTTCCTGGATGTTGGGATTGGGTACCTCTAAGACCTTCCCAAAAAATACTCCCCTTAGGTCCAAGAAGTCAGTATCCACTTGAGCCATATAGGATTCCAATAATGATTTTCATTCACTGAAAAAATGATAGACTATAACCCAAATTCTATTTGGGTGTAAACCCCCAAAACTAAGTACTATAGCTATCTTCCAATCAAAACACTCCATTTCTTTGGGCTCCAACCCAAGATTTTTTAAGGTGGAGCCACCCATTACCAACCACTACCCCGTAGGCAATCAATAGGGTGTCTCAAATCCAAGAGAGTGTAGGATTCATTTGCGTTAATTTTGAATTCAAAGAAACCGGGTTCTATAACCAATGTGGTCCCCCAACACTACCATGAAACTTGTGCCTCCTTTTGTGTGCCAAAGTTACCTACAAGTGCTCTCCTAGTGATCAATTTTGTAAGACTCTAGACATTGGACACAGAGTGAGCCCAACTTCAGGCTTTCATAATTATTTCAATTCAAGCCACAAATTCCCCAAATTTTTTTCTATCCTCACCATTTCTATCTTTGCACTTTTGCAAATATTTGCTTTGTCAAAGACTATTGCAGATCATGTCCACTATGGCTTAAGTTATCGGTTACGGGTGGCTCCACCTAGGCCCTAAAAGTTATGGGACTACCTCAAAAGTTGAGCTGAACACTAGCTAGGTCCACTTCTGTTCACCGACTCAGTGAAGTGGCAGTATTCCATACCGTTGGAAAAAGCGCAGACATACTATATTACAGGCTACAGTATTTCTACCCTGCTTCCTGCCACTTGGCTTGCTCTCCAGCTTGTTCGGAATGTGGCTTTTAAGGGACATTCCCTTTTGGAGGATTCAGTTCATTAATTCCAGGGTTTTTAAAGTACATCCGGAAAAAGTCCCCCATTGCAACAACAATACTATTTCAATGGTTGAACAGTAGAATATTAAAAGTATATAGTATTGCTATACTACAACAATACAATCTCAATAAGGATACACTCTATTCACTGGAAGTATATATTATTGCAGTGTTACAACAACATGCTTTCAATACTCTCCTGTTCAACCATTGAAATAGCGTTAATGGGGGTACTTTTCCAATGAGTAGGAGTCAAAGCTATCATCTGAAATGTCGGTCTTCAAAGTTGGGCTTCTACAATAGTTTGCTATATTAAAGTATTTGAAATTATTATTCAACTTTTTATATGTAAATATTATTTTGAAATGACAACGAGGGATGATTGCATTCAAGTAATTAAATAGGGTTGCCTTCTTCATTCTGAACTAAGGTTTAGGTCCTACCCTTGCAAACAAGGAACCAAAGAAAGGGTGAATGTTTGTGACTTTTAGGACAATGACGTTGACATGTAAGTATAGAGATGCGAGCCTATTAGCCTTGAGCACATGTAAAAGTAGATACTCTACAACCATTGTAAACACCTATAATATCCATACCTAAAGTTGTTCATACTTTAAGTTAGATTGTTTGTTTTGTTTTGTTTGTTACAATGAAATATTTGGAATTGTCCATCCCTCCATTGCATTCTTGGTACTGTTAGAAAGCTATGTGTGCGGAAGGATGTATAGGCTTTTCTTTATGGCGTTTGGACCTATGGTGTCAAAGTTATTGAATTTCAAAGTTTTTATAAATTTATAAATTAGAAAATTATTTTTACTTTTATTTTGGTTGTGGCAACAATATAGGGTATATACTAGTATTAAACCTTAAATTATTTAGTTAATTAGTTTTGTTCGTTTGTCATGGTAAGATCTTCAAAACTATGCATCCCCTAGTCATGTTCTTAGTACCATTGGAAAGCTCTTTGCAAAGAGGGGTGCACAAACTTTGTTGTGGTGTTCCAACTCACAACAAAAAAATTAATTGAATTTTTTTTCAAAATTATGAATTAAAAATAAAAATAAAAATTATTTTTATTTTTGATATATTATATTGTAGCAATGTCATGAGACACGCTACTAAGTATTTGTAAGTACACTATAATCATAGAAGGTTTTTGTAATATAGACACCTATTATATAGGTATATAGACTCTTATATTCATGTGATCATGATTTTAGACTCACATAATAGCAACTGTGACTATTAGGATAATTCTAGTGTAAAATTATATTTAAAGCTAGGAATCCTTTGTTTGAGAGTGTTAGTGAAGACTCTCATTATTGTAAAAAATCATGTATCAAAGTCATGGTTGCCATTATGTGAGCCTAGAATCATTAGTGCTTAAGCACAAGAATCTATACCTCCATGTTATAGATGTCTATATTATAAATACCTATCCATACCTTAAATTAGGTTGTTTGTTTGTTTGTTATGTTGAGATTTCTAGAATTGTGCATCTCTCAGTCACATTCTTTGTATTGTCGCAAAGCTCTTTGCATGAAGGAATGCACACATTCTATTTTGTAGCATTTGGATCTATGGTGTGAAAGTTATTGAATTTTGAAGTTTTTATGAATTAAAAAATTAAAAAAATATTTTTATTTTTACTATAATGTGGTAATGGCACGAGACACACTAGTATTATAGATATTAATACTATAAACACCTTCAATAGTTGTATAGTATCTACTTATACATATGCTCAAGGCTTGTATGAGAGTCTTCATTATACACAAATATCTTGAAAATTATTTACACTTTTAAAAACTACTAGTTTATTCATACAATGTCTAAAAAATGCATTCTAAGAAATTCTAAAACCCCCCTTTTGATTGCCAACAAAGCCCAACAATAAATTTACAATTCAATCATTAAAACTATATTCAATTCTTTATTTGGATAATTTTAGGTATTGTTATATTCATAGTATTCTTGAATAGAAAGGTTGGCATGTATTTACACAATATCATTCTTTCAAGAATAATTTGTTTAGGGTTTGGCCCACATTTCATAGGCAAGCTTGGATACAATGATGCTAAGATGTAAGCATAGAAATAGGTGATTTGTAAGAATAAGATACTCATAAATTCTATCACAATCAAAGATGCTTTCATGAGAAGTTTTCATACATACA
Organism: Climacium dendroides; assembly: GCA_950106755.1. Classification (NCBI taxonomy): domain Eukaryota; kingdom Viridiplantae; phylum Streptophyta; class Bryopsida; order Hypnales; family Climaciaceae; genus Climacium; species Climacium dendroides. The sequence goes on along the minus strand of OX467087.1, from coordinate 24,491,555 downwards.
GTATATGAGGTTCAAGAGTTGTCTACACTCGTGAATGGAACCCTACTACTTCAAACTTCAACATTTCAGAACTCGTTCATAGTGAGTCCAAATACTGGTAATACATATTTTCAATTTTTCGGAATCCACTAAAAAACATTTCTAATAATATAAACCACTCAAAACAGCTGGAAGCTGACAGTTGCGGAAACCCGTTGCACCCAACCAATCATTTAATTGTGTGCATAAAATATTTTCATTAGCAGAGGCTCAAATTGATTTACAGATAGATGCAATTGACGTATAATGTTACTGTGCAGGTGATCCCCTTATCATCCATAAATTACAATGCTATCAATGAAGGGTGCTCCACCTTCAGGGGTGCTCCAGCTGATTGGTTAAAAATAATCTCGTATTTCAACTTTCATCCAACTTGCTCCCAGAAGAACTCTTGTTCAACTGCCTAGAAGCTCGCTCTTCGATGTCAGAACCCTCAGTTTCAGACTCTAATTCTTTAAGTTGTTCCAACCGTCGTATAACATCTAAGCGCTCCCGGCCATACGCACTAGGAATCTGTACCATGGATATCAATAAAAATGCAATCAGATGGCAAGAATCGAATGCCAGAAAATACATTAACCAAATACACTAACAATTCCTCACTTAACTTCAAAACACCACTTGCGCTGCAAGGACAACTACGAAAGAATTCTCAAAATAAAAAGAACATGCACAGTTCGATCTCATAACAATTATCAAAACTAAGTTAACCTGAGTATCTAAAAGCTATGAAAGATGCAGGAATTGAAATATAGTGTATCATCCGATAAAACGGAAACTTTTGTCTGCCTCACCCCAAACAGCATGATGTATGAGACGTGCACTCCACTAAACCAGGTCACAGGTCTGCGAATAGCACAAAAATTATAAGGAAAGGGTCACAAACCAGGGCAGGGACGTATTTTTGAATAGCAGCAAGAATAGCAGCGTGCCCAACAGCCGTGACCTGTGACAGGAAATGAGAAATTATTCAGGAACTGAGGATATTAGAATCATAACCTATCATATTGTAGATTAGAGTTCAATGATATAAGTGAATTAGCCGTTTGATGGGCAACGGTACAGAAAAAACAACAAGAAACCGCGAAGTAGGGCGACAGATATGGCGTCTTACAGGCAATAACATCAAAACCCCAATGGGGACTACTGAGGCTAGGTCAGTGAATGTTCTTTTCAGTATCTTTTGCTCCCTATCGGTTAGTACTTGACCAGCAACACTTCGTTTCAAGAGCAATACTGCAACACCCACATCACTTCCCAGAAGAACAGTTCCCCTCCATGCATCCTGACCCAAGTTAGAAAACGCAAATGTTTAGTAGACAGAATGTAGCAGCTGAATACAGCTTCTTACCCAACCATGTAAGAGGAAAGATAAACATATGGATTTAGGCCTTCAGTAAAAACTCGACGTTGAACACGTTGAACACTTATCCACACATCATTTAAAAAATAAAGGTAAATCCTGTTTGAAGCCATCGAATAAATTCGTTACATTGAATACGCAAGGTAATGTGGAGCGCATATATCTTTAAGGGTTCAGAAAACTTCAATCCATTGTGGTAACTCTCATCAAGCAATGCAAGACACCCAGAAGCATTGCATCCGTTCCCGTCCACTAAGCTTGAATCCACAACAAAATCCCATCCAGCACATAAAAATGAAGCATAGAGGGAACTTACAGAACTAGCATCTTTAAGCTTCTCAATAGACTTGCCGAAAACATCTCCATACGCCCCAGTAACTTCTGAATCATCAAAATCATCCTCACTGAACCTAGTCGTTAGGCTGGTACTTGACATACGCGTCAAATCTCCGCTTGATGATCGCTGGCAGAACCAACAAGTCAGAAAGACAGCAAGGATAGATAGGACGACCAAGCATTCATGACAGTTTGTTTTGGACCGTTACAGATTTGAAAGCATTACTGTTCTATGTCATCGGACGGAAAGAGAAAACTCACTCTTTCTGATTCTGCTTGCACAGCAGCTTGTTGTATGCGATACTCTAACGTAGCCAATTCACCTCTTAACTGCTCAATGGTCTCGGCTTCTCTCAGAACTGCAGATGCTCCGTTTAGTGCAAGATCTGCCGTTTCATTATCAGCTGTGCCGGTCTGTGTACAAAGCAAAACGTCTTGTTGAAGTCTCCGAGGGTTCTATCAGGGATGAATACAATTGAAATCAAAATGCGAATGCTTATCTTTAAGGAGATCCAAAATTTGGATAGGAATCATTTTCAGTCTGAAAATAAGCAATAATTTTTATCCATTTGACATGTTTTCATTCAAGTATAAGAAATGTTTTGGTGATGAAAGAATGCATTTCATACCCATGCTTGATATTCAGAACATTCTTGAACCATGCTTCAGTAATCCGTTCTTCAACGGCACTGAATATGGAATCATTTTGCCTACAGTACCATTAAGAACTATTGAATTCAAGATTTCCTACTCTCCTCTCTTGCCACTCACCAATGACTCAACAATAGGAAGGAACCTAGCACGGTGGCGTAAAGAATGTTACATAATCTATTGAATAATTTGGCTATATGCCAAGCGAAAAAATTAATTCATGATAGGAATCCGATATAAGATTGTGTGAACTCTAATACTTTGAAGTGGGAAAATATCAAACAAATCCATCGACTAACTAACTATTCTCATAAGACACAAATCAGTAGCAGGTGGTGCAAAGTAGGCTTACTTTATCTTTAGATGTATAACCGTCAACATCGTCCCTTTCCTTCTTAAGATTTGAGAACGGGAACATGAAATTCACCAGCTCTCGACCTAGATTCGTTGCTCCTTGGAGAAAAGGATTTTCCCTGAGTACACATTTGAAGCAAGGAATCAGCCACCAAGTTCGCTTCCAATGTGAAATATTTGATCTGATGCGGATTTCGTCAATATATTTCAAAGAAAGTTCCACTGCAAGGGGGGGTAGACGTTGCAGTTCCTTAAACATCAGTTGCGTACTCTGATCAAATGACCAAACTGGTCACCCTGGGCGTTTAGAGGTTAATCATATAAATAAACCTCAAAGCAGTGTGGCTTGTACAGTAAGTCAACATGTAGGACAGAAAAAGTAACAGATATTCCTCATTAACAGTCATGATTTTTGAATAGTAAACTTGGTGAGTCTCAACATAGGGGCCAGCAGGGTTCAACCTTTCTTTTGACTGCAAATTTGTACTTCGGTAGCCAAGATCTTCATCAGCGCTTCTCTCTGTGTTCCTTTCCAAGAATTTGCCATCCTGCACCAGGAAAAAAAATTGCATGGAAGTTCACTGGGGTTCAGAGAACGCTGGAGAATGAGATTGAGAAGAACACTTATATATGAGCTGACTGAATGGAAGCTTGGTGTGTGACTCGTTAATTATTCAGGCATGACCCCATAGAAGGAGCCAAGATGACCTTTATTCTCGCTTCTCCTCTGTTTTCTCACTCCAAGAATAGTCTTACTCATATTTCTAGGAAATTTGCATACATAGAGCCCGAGCGTAGCAGATATGTTCCATAAATCGGCAGGGACCTACCTTCGCTATCAGGCTCATTCTTAAAAGACCAGCTTCTTCTTTTAGAGAGGCCTCCAGTAACTCAACTTCTCTCTTCAATGCCCATATCCTCCTTAAATCAACCCGAATAGCTGACAGGGTTTCTCTTCCAGAACTGCCATTAGACTCAGACTCTTTAAGCAACGTTTCCAGTTTGTGAATGGCGTGCTCGACACTCTGTAGCTCCTGCAGCAAAGGTTCTCATGATGATGAGGACAATAGAAAATGGACCTTCAAATACAAGTAGTCATTTCACCCTATAAAAGATACTTTACCTCCTATATTCCAGTTCGCATAATAGTATTGGAACATGCCGTTGAGTTAACTAACTGCATGCTATTGACCCTAGAAACGTTCCAGTGTCCTCGGAAATAATCAAATTAGACATTGATCCTTACAAAGATGCACAACTCAGATGAAGGATTTCCAGAATCGTAAACTACAACTTAAAATGTTAATGTACAACCAATAAGAGGAAAGAAAATACTTTATCAAACAGCTTGAGTTGCCGCTCCATTTCCTGCAACCCCAGCTGATCCGCTGGAAGTTTACTCGTGTTTAGCGGTGTAACACTAGGAACATTCCAGCTCCGCAATAAGTCATCCTCGACGCGCTTTCCAATTGCATCCCTTTCCTGTCTCTGACTATCGGTAATGAAAACATCTCCTTTTTGAGCACCACTCCCATTCCTGCAACAAGGTCGTACTCATAGAAGTATGGCTCAGTGCAACTCGATCTCCTCAGACTTAACAGTCTAAAGCAATTGTCCGTGTTATAATGAAAGAAAAGACCAACAGCACAATAATCATTCCATTGTAAAATTCAAGGGAAAGCAAAATGACCTGGAACAGAACACATGAAACTCACCTAATAGGAGTTCCATCGTTGATTTCGAGGTTGTACGCATTAAAGCACTCCGCCAAGCGCTGCTGACTGTTGCACAGCCCCAGTGAAATTAATAATAAGATTCATGAAATTAGGTGCTTGTGAAATAAACAATTTCATCCAACATTTACAGGACCCTGCTCATGGCTGAGGAGGAGGATATAACTAAAATCATCTTCACAGAGCTAACGTGCTGACACCAATTTTTCAAAGAAAAGTATGTGCGGCAATGAAAGCTACATGAATTGCATGAAAGAATTGTTTGAAGAGGCAAACAATGAATGCCAGTTGTGGCACAGTCGGCTGCCAGTGAATCAACAGAGGACCAATATTTGTGAAAATGTTACCCTTTTTCTAAGAACGCAGTTGCACGAAAACCTTGTGATTTCCGGACCCAGGTACTGTAACGACGAAAGCTTCCCACCCATAACGAGCATGTTTGAACTGCTACTCCAAGAGCCATCTGTTTTTCAGCTTTGCTAACTCCTGATTTCACCTTTTTGTGCTCACCACGAGATTTAGCTGGTGGGTTTCCTGGATAAAAAGAAAGCCATTCCATCTCTTCACAGACCACCTGCAATGAAAAATGATCAACTATATCAAAATTATCAGAAAAAGTGAAACGAAGAAGAAAAAAAATCCCAGCAAAGGAATCCAAGACTGACACCACGTAGACAAACAATATAAGACAGGACTTGGAATGAAACTCACCTCTTGTTCAAAATTAAGAAGACAGGCACATCAACTGAATACTTGACAACGCCAATTAATACACATATAAGGGTCTGAGTTTAAAACTTCTAAACAGAAAAATAATTTCACATCTCCATAGGTCATCTTCTTACCTCTACAAAAAGCTGATAAGAGGATACCCTTGCAAGTTGCGGGTAAAACAACACACTCCCACCATCTAAATACCTGTAGGAACCAAACACATAAAGAATACATCAGGTTATACATTCATCGCCTCTTAATTCTAAACTGTCATTGACTTATTTCAAGAACAAAACTAAATGGCAAGTATTTCGTGACTAAAGATAAGAGGGTAATACCTTAGAAGGCTTGCAAGTGACTCCTCGGAATCCCCTACCCCTTGGCTCGCTAAGTAGGCCCGGGTGCTTCTTCCCAAAGCAACAAAGAATCCAAACAGCCCCAAGTCCTTCTGTAGATCCTGCATGCCCTTTCTGGGATAAGAAAAGATAGAATATAACCGCCCCAGAGATATCTGAAACAGACGCGCTACATAACTAATCTTCTGCCTGAGTGTATGCCAATAGAAAAGATCCAACTCAGTTTATATTTTATCGTTGCAATCTGTCTGAAAAGATATATTAAGCACAGATTGAAGCAGACAAGTAAAGAGAATGATGGTTGCAGAAAATTTACCTCATTACCGTCAGTCACTTGCAGCTTTGAATTTACACCTTCCCTAACTAAAGCTGCACACAGCAGCTGCTGTATGAGGTTGATCCAGAAGGTTCCTTCACTTCCATCATCCTGCCAGATTCTCACGTCTGCTGCTCTAGGCCCAAAATTGTCAAGAAACTGCCGCTTGAATCCTACGCTACACGAAAACATGTACACTTCTTCTATTGGCATACACTCAGGCAGCTTCAGCATTTGCCTGTTAATCTCCTCCGGAAGCAACGATGTATATGGAGGACAAGACACTGCTGTCGCACCTAGCTTCGTAATGGCTGCACTGCTGCTGAGAGAAAGCGTGAGAAGTGCCACATCACTTGCATTGCTTGGGCTTGTAGCAATCCCTTCCCATCCTCTGCTTGCGAATGAAAGAGTGCTTTTGTGAGTAGAACAGGAGATGTAGATGAGTTGTAACAAAAAGAGTTAACCAAGTACGAGAAAGAACTGTGGGCAGCCTGAAGGGGCACCACAAATAGGCCTGATAGCTACGTGCTACTTCATATCAGATCACAAAAGAGCAGACGAAGACATAGTTCCTTCTTGACTTAGCAAGTGCGGCATAGAAAACTTAGCAAAAGGTTTAGAACACGCAACGAGAGAATGCCAGATATCATAGGAAATGAGATAATGGATCTGCAACATGGTTTTTTCCAGCATGTGTTTTCAAGCACTAGGAGAAATGCATACGTAGATGTTACAGCAGTAAAACGCTTGTCTTTCTCCAGGACACTGACAAAGCTGGCCACTGCCTGAGGGTGCTGCTGGAGCCACAACCAATCATCCGCCGAGGGGTCCCTTGTAGACAACTCGAGCCGAATTGAGTCTCTAAGTGGCGCAGATTGCCGCATTAGGCTGCCAAAAATATAGCATCTCGAATTAGGAAATGAGCAGAATAAAGATGAAACACCAGGGCAAGAGAATACGAAGCAATACATAGCCGAGTAAAGTTACAGTCCTGCTCGAGGGTCGAATCACATTTAATTTGTCCAACACGCTAGGCCCGTTAGTAATCATCAATGCTTAACCAGTTCATCTGTGTGTATCAAATATCGATAGCATGTCCTCCGTGCAGGAACGCCTTAGTGGACAGCGCTAGTAGGAAATATTAGTTAGAAAGATTCTGGCGTTCTAGGGCAACACGAAATGTAGACATACTAAAAGATAACCAGGAAGGACTTACCTACGCTGCACCAGCACATTAGCATCCCTATCTCGTCCTTCACCACGCGCTGCAATCTCTTGAACCGCTTGAAGCAGCGAATGTACAGCAGCCTGCGAATCAAGAAACAAGCGAATGTGCCTAATGAGATTGACAACATCCAAAATTCAAAGCTCTCTTGTGGAAGCGATCCTCTTAGAAGATACAATCATATCTGCGGGCTTCAAAACGCAATCTTCGATAGAAATCCGGAAAACCAAAAACTACATACAAAAGTAATATCATTTGACAAATGGCAACCTATCAGGAGAGCAATCGGCTCTGGCACATTTCCTACGCAAGTAGTGCAGCAAGAATATGAACCTTGACTCAACTGAGCTAGTTGAACTTTAGCATCAACTGGACCTACAAGACCTAGACGAAGAAGATTAACACTCCATTAAATTGATCAATTGATCGTCATGTAATTTTTTGACTTCAAACACTTCTGTAAATGAGTGATTGCCTGGTACGCGAGCGCCCTCATCCAGGCATTCTTGTCAATGCCGAGCCACTTCTGAGCAAACCAAGGACCGCGCGTAAGAGACTCCTGCTCCTCCATTGCGGATTGAAACACAGCAGCAGCCTCATGAAGCGCATGGACAAGATTTTGCCCCTGCTCCCCGCCACCGCTCGGCTTCGCTTCATCCGATCTTAATCCCTTCGCCTCTGTCCAGCTACTCTCGTTCCTAATTACATTCCCGTTTTCCGAGTTCCTATTGTCAAACGCTTTCGTGCACAAAGCTCCAGCTCGCGCTGGAAACACCCTAAGTTTCTCAATCCTCGTTACTCCGATAAACTCCGAGCTCGCTTTCCAATTCTTATTAAACCCTGGCCGACTCCAAAAAGCAACCTGACAATCCATGCCATGATGCCCCTTGCAACAACTCTCCAGCAGCAGCCGTCCCGTGACGCTGCTACACACAGCCGCCGAATGCATCATCGCCGCGACCGTAACAAAATCCTCTTTCCTGCTCGCTGATCACACATGGAGATGTCCAATTCTCCAACGCTCCTACTCTGCCAGAAATTGTCCAAAAGCAAACACGAACGGCGAACCTGGCTCCGTCAATACTCTCCACCACCGCGGTCAAGCTCCTATCAAAAAATCCCAGGCTCAGTTCATGTAATAAGATTTCGGAATTCACACTTGCAGTGAAAAACAATTGCGAGAGCTGGCGATGGAGAAGTGTTGAAGGTCGTGTTGCAATGAAGCGCGAGCGAGCTTGGCAGCACCACGAGCGCAGCTGGAGTTACCGCTTTTGCTTCTTCATCCTCAGCACCGAATGTCCAAATCCATTCCCACTGGTTTAGTTTTTTTTTATAATTATTCTATTGATCCTCTCTAATATCACCTCTCTTCAATGGGCATTGTATTTATATAAGATTACAGATTTTGGAGATGTGATATTACAGAGGTCTCTGTAATTTTAGTAGTATGATGATGATATGAGAATATATTTGGACCCCCATCTTGCTTCCATAATCCATTACACTATGGTAGAGGTACCCATTCCTAACCAGAGTCCCATGAGCAATCAATAGGTTGTGTTAAATTTGGAGAGGTTGGGACTCATTTCTGTTTTTTAAATATTTAAAAAAAAGGTTAGAAAAAGCTTCCTTATTTAACTCATTGTCACAAGAATTACAGCATACCATATTTTTCTATGGTATTGTAAGTAGCCTCTAGTCTGTTAGTGAGCAGTTTTGGATGACTTTAAGCATTGGCCATGGCTTGACAAGAACTTTAACCTTTCAAAAATCATAGTAATTTCATTTTCAACATAAAAATTACTATAATTTTTGCAATCCCCATCATTCATATCACTGCACCTAGTGCATTATTTGCTTTGCCTTCCATTGCTCCTCATCATGTCCCGAATTCCTTATTTGATCGATTATAGGTGCCTTCACTATAATGTGCTTTGTGCCGTTGCACAGTAAAATAAAATTAAAAGTAATTTTTTATTTTTTAACTAATAAAAACTTCCAAATTCAATATCTTTTTTGCTATGAGTTGGAATACTATGAAACTAAATTTGTGCACCCCTCCTTGTAGAGAGCTTTCCAATGGTATCTTGAATGCAATTGGTGGATATACAATTTTGGAAATCTCATTATAACAAGAAAAACCAAACAAATATTAACCTAATTTAAGGTATAGGTAGTGCTTGAATTTATTTATTTTTAAGATTAATCCCCATTTTTTGAGGAAGATTGTCCTCTTAGTGCATGTGATACTAAAGTGATACTATTTGAATTAGTGTAGATTAAAATATAATTGTACTATACCAATTAGAGTCTTTATTTAAATAAATTTTTATTCAAATTGATAGATCCTGATTTTTGTGGCTTCATCCTTCTAAAAATTGGTCACTATAGTGAAGCCAACAAGGATCATCTAATTCAAAATAAATACACTAGTACTAATATTCATAAATAAATTTTTTGTAGTGACAATAATTTGTTGATGACACTAATTCTCTCGTCTTACAATTAGGACTAATCATCAAAGCCATTCTTATTTGCTATGAAAGAATGCAACATTGCTTTATCCCTTTACTTGTTACTATACTTTTATTTTTGAAAATTAAACCAAAATTTTATTCAATTCAAAAGTCACTTTCAATTGTAAACTTCACAATACTTATGTGTGAATCTATTTAACTATGAAGGCACACATCCTCAAAAATCTCATTTTTGAATGTGCATAATCCGGTTCAAATGCACAATATGATCTTCCAATTCCACCATTGAATGATTTTCTAATTTTGACAAAATATCCTCACTCCGATTGAGGATACAATTGTGTAGTTAATTTTTACTTTAATCCATTTTATTTTGTTGATATCATACTTGGTAGAGAAGTGCTTGAAATCTAATGCATCTAGCTACAATATTCCAAGTGTTAAATGGCTAAAAACATATTCTTTTTCATTCCCCTATTAGAAGGACTAGGAATTATACTCATTCTAAAATTAATTTTTTCTCTTTTTTAATTTTATTCACACTAATTTCTATCTATTTTTTTTTAAATCAAGAGATTTTCCAATACCCTATTTTATATATAATGATGTTTCAAGAATTAAATCCAGGCTATATTAGATCCAAATCATTTATAATTTTTTCCTCCAATGAATAAAATGCACCCTATAGTTTAACTGATGTGGTTTTCTACTTTTTGCAAAGTGACCTCTTGAGGTATGTATATTTCAAGTGCAAGTTAGTAGATCTCATCATGCATGATTACCTTCTTTCTAATGTTGGAAGAGGCACTCTAACCTATGGACTATATCATTGTAAACAAATGTAAAATGGAAGAATTGTGTTGAGTCAAAGAACATGAATTGTTTTGGAACTAAAACCATGGGACCTATTGTAACTTTTGACTTATTGGTTTTTCTCAATATTTTTGTTTAAGAATTTTTTTTTAGATTGTATAGAAAATTAGGTGACATTATAGGAACTGATACTAGAAAATACTAGATGTTGTTGGACAGGTTTCAACTTAGCTATTCAAGCAAATTAGGCATGGGTATGCTTTGAAATTTACTTATCCATAGTGACTCCTTGTGCAAAATTGCCAACCAAAAAAAAATCTATTAAAAGCAAAGAGGTACACATGTCAATCTTTAAAAGAAAACCTTCAAAATTTTATTTACACAAAATGTACCAAACGTGTTCAAGACTTCTAGTATAGCTCTTTGTCTTTGAAGTCCTTAACTTTAGAAGGGCCTAAAAACCCTTTGCGGCCGTATAGTATATTATGAATACAATGATATTTGATAAAAAAACATTGATCAAATATTGTTTAAAACAAAGTAAATTAATGATCATGGTAGTATGTAAATAAAAATGTATTACAATTCATGTAGTAAACCACAATTGAAGACTTATAAGGCTAAATATAGGTTGTATAGAGAGACCCCAAGGGCCTTTCAAGGGTTAAACAACATTGATTTGCTCAATTGTGAAGGTGTGGTTTCTATAAGGTAGGTACACCCCAAACCACCACTTTTTGCTATTGAGCCTATTTTCTATTATTAGACTGGTCAAATTTTCATATGTTCTGGTTGTCAAGTGAAAGGAGGTTCCAACGCACTAGAGAACGTGGCATTTGGATACTGTATGCAAAAGTTATTAAGGAACAAAGTTTGGTTCTCAAAGCGTTTCTTCCACACAGGTACAGAACTGATTTTGGAGATGTACATACAGTATAGATGGCGGTTTAAGGTCACTGGAACATTTGGGTGTACCTACCTTACATGCAAACAATCTGTAGCAATCTTTGTGGCTTTCTTGGCTGAAAAATCCCCACCAGCAATATGCACAACATCAATATAAACATACTGTCGTACCTCAACACAAAAAAGACTTCAAGACCTAGAAAGCTTAAAAAGAGAAAACCTAAAGATAGAAAATCCTAGACATTGATTAAGGTGATCCAAATCTTTTTTGTGCGCAACTCAGTATCTCTTCGACTGTACCGCGATTAAACTTTGTTAAACAGTTCAAATTTCAGATCTTTCTAAAGCTTGTCTTCGTAAATGATATAACTTGATTGTTTAACACTGTTACAACATTACCAGATTGATAAATTGATTGAAAGTGGCAGTGCATTGAAGTACCTTTAGCCATTGCGTCTTTCCCTATCTGTTCATCTACCAAAACAGGATAAAACATAGAGCACTCGTTAACTACTATACAGAGAGGTAGGAAATAAACAGTAAAGTTATGAGGCAATTCAAGAATTCATACAAGAGGTCCTCATTCCAATCTGCAAATACTTTGGGAAGATCTCCAAGACTGCAAGTTCAAAACAGTTACAAGAATTACATGTAAGCAGGAGCTAAATACTTCCTAAGTATGTTAGGTATGTCATGTGAAATTCCACTACAGCAAGATATCCTTACAAACTTAATCCACAGGTTGTTTAGTAGCTCCTTTGAAGGCAAGAGATATCAATCACGAGTAAATTGGAAATGAAGTGATGAACAGTAGAAACAAAATGTGGGATACTCCGCAAGCCTAAAACTCGAATAATCGCCAGCATTCTGCTCAAAAGTCTCAAAGCTTCAAATTGTCTCCTACCTGTTCAATACGTTGATTCAGCCCCAAAGAGGTGGGAAACGGCCCAGGAAGCGGTAGGGCTGTGAGGTTCAGGTACACCGCATCAACCAGTTTAAATTCCTTGCCTCACAGGCCTTCCAATTGAAACGCAATCACGATCCAACTCAAATAATAAAATATTGCAGGCCGAGCTCTTAAGCTCGCCATTCAAGCCTCAAACAGCTCCCCCTCACAACATACAACCTCGTAATCAAATGGACAATGGACAAGCTCCTACAACCATGCAAGAAAGCCTTCGTTGTACGATACGACACGACACCAACTCCCCGACCTCGACACGCAATAAACTCGACGACAGCGCCCCAAGTTTCCATCACTCCTACTAGTGTGGCCTGTGCCGTTGCCACAACCCAAATAAAAGTAAAAGTAATTTTCTATTTTTAAACAAAAAATAACTCAAAAATCCATAATTTTCACACTGTAAGGTCAGAATGCCACGAATCAAAGCCCCGGCACCCCTCCTCGCAGAGAGCTTTCCGACGGTACCAAGAACACGACCCGGGGACACACGGTCCAGGCAGGAGATCTCGACGTAACAAACAAACAAAACAAACAGCCTAACTCAAGGTATGGATACTATTCTGCCATTTTGTCCATGCAATAAATTCAAACTTGCAGGAAATAAGAATTCTGAACATGGCCAATCATCACCAAGTCTTGGTTGTTACAGCACGTTGAGCGGACTCCTATGAAATAGATTGAATTAATACTCCTTGTTTTTCATGTCCTGGTGAACAAATTGCCTGCCATTACATTTGAACAAAGAGTGGTTACATTAATGAAAGGAAGTCTACAGCGTGATCTCACAACACTCTTGATTGAGCACAGAAAAAAATGAAACACTTTTTTAAGAGTTTTTGTGTTCATTTGAGACAATTGCTAAAGTAGAGGATTTAGTATTGACTGAACCCTATTACCGACAGCAATTCATCTAGTCCAATACACTTCGTTGGCCTTCAATTGAAAAGTTGGGTGTAACCCATACTTGACTAAATGTGTATGCCACGGATCTCCAAATGGAAATGTGATTGTCTACCAACCCCTCAATCCCGTCAATAGTGGTCTACAACCTCCCAATTTGAGCGATTGCGTAAAATATTCAGACTTAGTGATAAAAATTTGAACAGATTTGACTCTTGTGCACAACGTGATCCCTCCACACCTCTATATTGATATTTCAGTTCCTCTGTATTGGCTAAAATTCTTAAAGCGATGCAATTATTATCTTTTTCCTTCTGTTGTCATTCAACACAAAAACTTCGAGATTATGTTTCAGATTGCACTCAACCTCTCTCATGGCATGTTCCTGAGGACAAAGGGCTTCAAAATGCATTCACATGTGTTCCCAACTTCACATGTGGAAGTTGTCCAATCAGATGTGTACGCAACATAACAGTTTACTAATATTTAGACAGAGCTTCACACAAATATTATTACAGATAATACCAATACTCATATCAGATTACTAATACTCTTTCAAAGCTTCACCAAAGAAGTTCAAGTGTAAATACCTTGAAATTCATAGTCTCAGGAGCAGAATCGAAGAGAAATCGGTAGAGCTCAGAGTAAGCGGGTCGTTGCTCCTCGTCCTGTCTTGTCACAAGCTCTGCAAAAATATGCTTGTTTCGAAGTGCAGAGGCTGTGTCAGCTCCAGAGTTCTGTTGTTGCTCATTCCAGGGCCACGGAGTCAAATGAGCTGGACTAGCGGACAGTGAGGAGATAAAAATCAATTTTGTAAACTAGGGGTCAAACACTTGTTTCAGACGATAACATCTGTTGAAACCCTAAACATAACCTCTCCACCAGTTGAGGAATTCCGTTTGGACACCAAGAGCTGCCAGTTCAGAATGGAATAACAATTTGTTTATGAAAAACAAACATAACAAAGCAAGACAAAGCCCAGCCCTTGCTTCATATATGGTCACACCTGTGGGTTTTGTGTGGCAAGGCCTTCAACTGGGCTCCCAAATCTGGTGATCAGGATGGCCTGGGGAGACAAATTGAGCAACCCTACGAGGGCCTCCTCCCCAAGCAACTCATCCACAAACTGGTTCCACATGGTGGTCGTGCTGAAGCTATCCGGCCAAGCAGCGTGCATTTCCTGCATGAGTCTCCAGAGGTTGAGTTGCAAGATCTTCTCTCCACCACACCGGAGGTTCATTGACTTCCCATGCACACGGAGACGCAGAGCTCTCTGATGCCGAGCATGAAGTGTAGTAGCCGAGAGCTTCTCAGCGATGCCCTGTCGAACTTGGTCATGGAAATGCCGCAGGTAGATGCTTCGCAGGGGGGACAGAACCCGAACGTCTTGCTCTTCCTCGCTATTCCTTGCCTCCCGATTTTGGCGATCTTGGAGAGGAATATTGGAATCCAGTAGTTTAATCTTCTCCGTGAGGTCCCACAGGTTGAACTTCAGGAGCTGGGTCTTGCGTGTCGCTAGGAGGTATTTGTTTTGCAAGGCTTCCACCTTGTCCAGAATCTCAAAGCCTTCAGTGATGTGCTCCTCATCCAGGACTTTTTTCAGTTCAGCAGGATCATCACACAGATCCTCTCCGCAAATTCGAGAGGCTAGATCTGCATCCACCAGAGCATTGACGAAATTCTCCACTTTGTGAGGCTCCTCCACATGCTCGGCAACTTGCTCTCGAATATGTTTAAGGTTAATCTTTTCATGGTCGGTGGTAAAGATAGACTCCACGGTACACCCATTAAGATAGGACGCCAGGTCCAGCGCAGGGGTCAACTCTTCAGTTCGTTTGCCTTCAACAGGGTCCAGGTGCAACATTGTCGATTGAATGTACTCCTCCATCGTTGACAGTGACTTCAAGGAATCATCCCCAGATATTGCACGGGTCCTACACCCCCTCTACGATAAACTTGTAGATATTCACAAGCAAATACCAAGCCAAATCCGCCATAGTCAAGCTTAAGTATTGCGTCCGACAAGCACACAGCTAGTGATCAAAATTGACTGCTCGTCACACGTTGCGCTTCCTGTTTCGAAAACCTATCCTCTTCTTCCCAGTACATGATTTCCTAAATTCTTTAATTCCATTGTATTCACGCAAGCCACAAACTGGGGAGTTCTCTTGCTTTCCTGGAAGGGACACCCATAGGAGCAAATACAGCCAGTCAAAAATTCAAGCAACTAATACACTCATGTCTAAAAGGATCTGGATATGACGAACCTTCATTTCCGGGACAGGATGAGCACTGGTTGAGGGTTACAGAGGAGGTCAACCGTTTCTAAACTGTGGAAATTCACGTGACATGCCCGGAATTGAAATTCCCATTATGGTTACGGTTAAGTACTCTCATATTACACTTACTGAAAGGAAGCGTCTTCTGCTGTTCATGTAGTTGTCCTGCACTCCTACCAGTAATCTCACCATCTCCAAGCCATTGTAATTAAGAACACGAAATTCACATGAAGTGTCAGATAAAAAACTTATAGAACATCACATCACATAAATGCCTTCAGTGAATAGCAATCTCAATAAACTCGTAATGTGATAAGCCCATCCAATGCAAGACGGCTTCGTACCCCACAAAGTGCCTGATCGTCCACAACTGCAACTCGAATCTTTATATTAGAGAAAAATGTAAGATCATTTTGACCTCCTCAACATACCATTAAAGCACTAAAGCACCGAATTTACCCAGGAAACCTCTCTACTAATCCATAAAATTTATCTGCAAAATCATTCAGAACATATTGTGTCCCGACCTAGTCTAAAACACAAACCAAGCAAATCTGTAAATGCTCGAACCATCCTCCCTCAGCTTTCACGCACTCACTAGAAACTTCAAGACATATTTAGACCACTACAACAACAACAAGAACCCTCAGATGTCTGTAGTCTATCTGCAAATCCTTGAAGAATTTTGGATATAGATAGCTTCCAGGATCTTGAGAAAGCTCTAAACGGTAGTCTCGATGGGTTCCCTCTTTTGCCTATAGTAGCAAGGGTGCTCCTGCGTAGTCGTCAGAAGACTCATGAGCAGAAGAAAACTCGTAAAGCACGTGCGCCCCGCCTTGTCGCATTGATATGGCTAAATTTTCGTCATCAGCAATCCAAAAAAACGAACCCCAACAGCTTTGTTGAACAGCACGAACTCATGACACTTTAATGGCCGAAGCTCCCTTAGAAGATGTCAGAGTTTGTGCAGGTGCAGGGTCTTGAAAGTCCTCCTGCAACATATAGATATTGAAAACGTCAAAGTTTACCTTAATTTTTATCAATGGAAACAAGCATGGCAGGGGCTGTCTAAAGAAAAAATGGAACCCGCCATGATATTCTTGTAGCACAACCCAATTTTTTAAAAACTGTGCAAATTGAAACCATTAAAAACTCACCGGATTGTAAACCACGGTGATGTACAGGGAGCAGCTAGGACAGCGCGCGATTTCTTCGCCAGTTTTAAGATCAGCCTGCAATATGCAACAAATTTAGCAAAAATCGAAAGGAAGTCAAAGATTACCGAAATTCACAACTTCATGATAACTCAGAATCTCCCAGGACAGTGGATTAGTCAATCCAATTATAGCTACATGGCACCTTTGAGGCTCGTAGAATCCTTAAAACGATTCTGTGATTATCAAGTCTCAGTACCCACAGATTCCGCAAATAATACGACCAAAACTTGGAGTCGCTAGTCAAAAAGTGGCAGCAACTTGCTACAGTTAATCAAATCGCAACTGAATGGCTGAAACCTAAATTAGGGTTCGGACGAGAAGGAAACTTAAACCCCTTGATAACCGAAAGATTTAACCGATTTAGCAGAAGTCGAATCACCGACATTCACAATAATTCAGATCTCCCAAGGAGAGTGTATTGCTAGGTCCAATTGTCGCGAACCACTACACGGCACCTCCGAGACTCGCAATAATCGTGGAAACGTTATCATACCCTAGTTCCAAAAGACTCCGCAGTATAACACAAGCAACACTAGGAATTGCTCATCAACAAGAAGCAGCGATTTTTTTTTACGCTTAATCGAATGGCAAATAAATTGCTGAACCCTAAATTAAGTTTGGGTTTAGACACCAAAATTAGGGTTTGTCGCGACGGAAACCTAAACCCCTGAATACCAAGCCGGAAATGTTCAACGAGCTACGGCAACATACCTTGGTAATCTGGAAGAGGTCGCCGCAGGGACAGGGATAAGTGAATGCTTGAATCTCGTCGTTCCACTCCATATCCTCGATTTCCACGTCGTCGTACGACATGGTGACGAAAAATCGGCTGCAAGCTACAATTCAAGACACCGAATCAACTGCTCTTCTCCCTCGCGACGCAAGGGCTTGCCAACGCAAAAACAATTGAAGACGGTTGCTGGCTGGCTGCCTGCCTTGCTTGCGCGAGGCTCTCAATTAGTCTCGAACACCGACCTCGGCGTCGAACTTCAAGGCTCGAGGCGACTCTATTTGAGCTGGATACTTTTAGTTTATAGCAGAGTAGTGGCCTTTTACTTTTGGGTACCTCCACTGCAACTCACTACCGGTAGATTCATAAAAGTACCTTCCGGCATTCTGCGAAAAGTTGCCAATTTTAGTCTGGCTATACTTGAAATGAATCACCCACAAAGCCTCCAGCATGCCTAAAGAGAATCGAAATCACTCCCCCAAGTAAAGATATCAGAAACAAGCTTTAAAATAAAAGTTCCTATTCTTCCATGACTATCTCCAGAACATACATAAAGTAGGGCCACTTTCGGACAAGGAAAGGTTGAAACTGAAATTCCACGTCAGATTTCGAGTCACTCTAAACCAATCACCACATGACATATGGCATTTTTTTTTTACCAAAAAGGATCTTTCATTTATGCCAAATCTGACGGACCTACCTTTCCCATCCATGTATTACGGCGCCTTCTTTTCGGTCAAACTAATATCCACCGTTAGTGTAACTATCACCCATGTCTGCTGTGCGGAGAAATTTTTGTTGGGCGCCGTGATTCTTGCTTCAAGTCAGTTCAGTTGCCTCGACGTTGCCTCCTAGGAGGCCACTGCACACTCCACTGTTGTAACCAAGGCCTTCTTTCTTGAACGTCTTTGCTTGCTTCTTCACTGAGTTACACTGATTTGCATTTTCCATCATGGCGATGGCGGACGCGCCCTCGGTCGAAACGCTCACCTGGCTCACGCAGGCGCTCTCTGGAGTGAACACCCTCCGTGGCGTGGAACTCGACACCCGCCATGTGCTGCTGCACCAGTTCCATGCCATGTGCATGGTGCTGTTGTGGATCCTGTCGTATGCCGCCAAGATCCTCCTGGCGCTCTTGCCCTCGCTCGTGCCCGTGCCGGTCTTGACCGACTTGTTGAAGACACTGAGCACTCTCGCGGAGTTTTACGATTCCAGTGCAGCTTCGGGGACGAAGGAGGAGGCGGAGATGCAGATTGCAGATTTCTCGAGAAGTCCAGTTGCGAGAGCGCTCACTCAGGTTTGAGGTTTGAATAGTAGTTGAAGGTGATGATTGCAGTAATTTGAAGAATTTTAGGAGGCTTGGATGGTTGCAGTTTTGTGGAGTAATTTTGTTTGGTGTGTGTCTGTGTTTGTTTGTTTAGGTTTTGGCCTTGGTAAATGACGTTCCGGCGTCCTCCAACAAATATGAATTCTTGCAAGAGCTAGCTGATCGAGTGATAGAAGAAAACAGAGTGGAGGGCGTGAAATTTAATGCTGTCAACCAGGTAGCGTTGAGGAGAGGGTTTTCCCGGACGATCAACCTCCTGGGGCAGTCGCTGGAGAGTCGCCAGCAGCGTGGCTCGTTTTTAGGGTAAGCTTGGCGCTTTGGTCTCATCGGTTTCTTCAAATTCCATGGTCATGAGAGAGTGTTACGCTTTCATGCCTCCTGTGAGATTTGAATGGTTTGACTGATTCTTCTCTTGTGAGCATGTAATTCCCTTTCTTGAATTATTATTTCCAGGGTTGTAGGACATGTTGTTCAGTTGAGTTATGTTATTTTTTTCCTCTCTTTGTTGGGGTGATTTGAAATCGAGCCAAGATCATCTTCAAGTAGGAGGTGGATGACAATCTTAAGATACTTCCTTGCATTTATCACGCATTTGATGTAACAAATGCCCTGGATGACCTTTCTACAGTAGTACCTTTGAAATGCATTTCATGTTCGTTGGATGTGGTGCAGTCGAGTAGTGAGGCAGTCCAGCGGTTTTTTACCAAGTGTGGCTCTTCTGGGACCGTTTCTCAAAATTCGATCACTTATTGGAAACTTTCTGTCCCCATTGAGTTTATTATGGATCTCAAGGTCCAACCCTCGTGAAGAAAATCATCTTACGAACTTCACAGACACAGACATAGCCGAGAAATTCGCTAAGGAGCTTCTTTGGATGGCGAAGAAGATGCAAAACTGTGGCGTAATGGAGGAGGCCGTTCAACTATGGAGCTCGGTGCCAGCTCTGGCGGAGCTTTCTCTGTGCGCTTCTCCTAAGGTTCAAAAGTCTCTTGTTCGACTTTCGGGTATGTTTCTCTTCTTACACTTATTTCTAGTAGTAATGCATTTTCTATTTGAATATAGGCGGAGTTTAGGCCCTCCGGACCATTTTATTAGCAGCTTGGGGTTGGTCGTACGGGGAGTTTTTTTTATTCGATGTTATTTATTTTTTGACCAGTAGATGTATTGTTCTTCACTGATCCTGATGATATTAAACTTGATCCCGTTTGAATTGTATTTTTCACGATATGAACAATTGAATTGGTCATTTTCAAACCACGAATCGTTGAGCCTCTAGTGGCAGGGTTACGCTATCCAGTCATAGGATTGTACTGGTGTACCTGGTGCATCACGTCGTATTGACCAGGGGTGGTTGTTTTTGCAGCACTTCTCTGTAATGGTTTGGTCGGGAACACAACCATACCACAAGAAGTATGCCTCCAATTGGTACTGATATGGTTACCTCTGCTGTGCAATGCAACTCACGGAGGCGACGGTCCCATATTCAGCACTGAAGAGAAAAAAGATGCGGAGAAGCAGTTGGAACGACTGGTTGCTGCTTTACCACAGACTGATCAGGAGAAGGTTTTGTCCACATGGTTGCAAGAATATGCGCTGTCTCAATCTGATTTTCCGAACCTGCAAAAATGCTACAACAACTGGTACTGTTCCATGCGAAAGTTGGAGTTTGGCATGGCAAAGATTATGAATGAATGATTCAAAGAAAACTCTTTAGTAGCGAAGACGGACGCCGAGGGTAAATTTCAGTTGATGTATATTATTTGATTACGATAGATCATTCGAATTGGTCTAAACCAAGCATTTGGTTCATCTCCGTATTTATCGAGCATTTGCTCCAGAAACTATGGTGGAGTGGTTAATGGACTCCTGGAGCTTCTGACTGGCAATCCTGGTCATCTGCTGGCTGGCCATCACTGGAATGCAACATGAAGATTGGACTTTCTGTTCCGTGGTGTCGCTTGGAGGACTTCCAAGCCTTGGATTTCAAGTATTCAAGTTTCCAGTGGAGGCGAAGCTTCGAATTGAGCTGCTTAGGATTTAACTATCCTTTATTCAATATTCTTATGAGCACTTACGCTCGTCTTGTATCTGTACTGTACTGTATGTCTAACTTTAAGCATGTTCTTTTGGTGTTTGTAAATATATTGCAAGGCAAATTGCGTTGTGTGCTCACTGGTAAAAACAGGAGTACAAGCAATGGCTATGTAAAATTTAACCACATAAAGGATATAGCTGTGTTTGCTGTGTTTACTCTGCATGTGATTACGTAGTTTCAGCATTTTGAAAATTCATAGCTTATTCATATGGTGCTTGCTTATAGAATTTGGAATCCTTTTTTGTCTTAACACTCTTAAATGGGGTCTTTAGTAGATGGTTGAGCAAATCATTTTTATTTGTAGTAAAATAGAAATGAATTTTATTCAAATTATTATATGAAGCTTGCAAACTATATACATAGTATTGACTGTTGAGGTAATTACACCTAATATCACACATATAAGCATTGTGG
Source organism: Climacium dendroides (assembly GCA_950106755.1). Taxonomy (NCBI): domain Eukaryota; kingdom Viridiplantae; phylum Streptophyta; class Bryopsida; order Hypnales; family Climaciaceae; genus Climacium; species Climacium dendroides. The sequence goes on along the minus strand of OX467087.1, from coordinate 24,470,346 downwards.
CATGGCAATATGCTCCAAAAAATGAACAACAAATTTTGCACATTGGTGAAGAACTATGAATTAAAATGCAAGTGGTTTCATAATTTTTGAACACATTGTGAATTAGTAAAAAAAGCAAGGTGTAGGGTGCTAAAAGTACCATGTAGGTGATGCCAAAATACATTTGATGTAGGTGAATTACATAGTATTGACTGTTGAGAAGAAATTAAAGCAATAGAAAGTGTACCCAAAATTGTCCACCTTTAAGGTTGCCACCTCCACAATACTATAAATAGAATTGCACACTACTCAAAATTCACCTTACATTTGTTTTTGTCATGTGCTTCATTTTTGGTATCCTCCATGTTTAGTTTCTCTTCAAAAATAGGGTTTGATTTTGAAGAGTGGTCCATTCTAAGTAAGTGACATTTGGAGCTTTGGGCCGAACACATTGTTTTTTTTCAAAATAATGTTGAATTCTTGAAAACTAAATTTTACAATGTCAAAGCTATTAAATACTGTTTTTTTTCAAAATAATGCTGAATTCCTGAAAACTAAATTTTACAATGTCAAAGCTATTAAATATTTGGCATCCTGAAAACTAAATTTTACAATGTTGAAGCTATTAAATATTTAAATATTTGGCATCAATGTACCGACCCTACCCTATATGTATGGTAGACAAAAATACAATCTATGAGAAACAAATTTTCAAAATTTTAATTTCACATTTTTGTGATTTTTTTGCCTGCTAAGTTGAAATTTGGACTTGTCATATAACTTTTACTCCCAAGCACCAAATTGAAATTGAATTTGTATTCACAAAGAGCTAATAACTTATGATAATGTTTCAAAAAGTTTACCAAAAATTTTACTCATAGGAACCTACCCAAAATCTTGTCATGTCATGCATATAAGCTTCAAATTGCAATAAAATATCAAGGAAAAAATTCAAGTTTTAAAATTGAAATAGAAACAAGCCTTGGGAAACTTGCTTTGGAAACCGTAAGTAGAGTTCAAGTGCAAAAGAGTTCAATTTGATGGTCAAAATTGGGCTGCATGACAAGAAGTTAGAAGTTGTGGTGATACACTTCTATCATCATTTTAGAGTTACAGCCAAATGCAAAATCCAAAAATAGTCTTCTCTAACTATTTGTGAATGACATCCAAATTTGGAATGACAAACACAACATAATCCTCCATCCTCCACCATCCTCAGCAGAACTTTATACAAAAAAAGAACAGATGAAATCATTCAACTTGCATTGTGAACCTAAGAGGTCTTTTGTCATTCAGTGGACACAGTCACGCCGCCTCAACCTTCCGCTGGTTTCCTCGTGAGGATGCTCACTTGGATGAGCTCAGAGAACATGAGCGAAGAAGACTAACTTTGCTCAGGACGTATTGGCCGTCTTCATAGCACTTGATTTCTGGTTCAAGTTGTTGGATGTCGAAGTGTTCCTTCACACACTTCTTGACAGAGAAAAAACAATAATATCAAGCACTCCCACTACCGAAAGAGACGAGGCCTGCTGCGTAGAGGAACTTTGCCCTCGAGCTTCAGTCGTCGATAGGCTTCACGAATGTGCGTAGGGCGAATCGGCCCAGTCTCGTTTCTTTCAGTCATTACTATCCGTCCTGTAAGCAAAGAAAGTAGTTCACGAATCAGCATTGGATAACATACTGTGTGCCCGCCAAACTAAGGCACATAATGCCTATTTTCCTTAACACCTACGTGCCCAAATGGCCAGAAGTGGCTACTTCTATATCTATAGAAGTTCAAATAAATCATTTAAAAAGCTTCAAGGAGGTAACAGAATGTATTAATGGATACAACAAATCATGTCCTACATTTTTAAACGACAGAACTTAAGCCTCTGAAGTGGGTTTTCTATTTTTACTTAAGGCATTTGCAATTGGGGCGTACCAAAAGTGGCCTAGTTTAGGGACTGAGGGGTTAAATATTCAAGCAAGCTAATCACAATTACTTTTGCAGCCTATAAGCAGCTAACACAACACACTAACTTCATTACACCAAGGAATACACAAAATGGCTTAGAAACGAAATTATGAAACACTATCACTTATGCATAGTGGGAGAACCAATGAACCCAGGATGATAACAGATAAACTCAGCTAATGTAATCTTCAGAAAGAGCAAGACCAGACTTCACATTTCAAAGTTTGTTAAAAACAAGCATACCTATCTCCACGAGCTCCCCAACGAACATTTTAGCTATTCCGGAGATAACGATTGTCATGGGAACGGAGACTGGAGCACCAGATACACTCTGCAGCAACTGCACCCCTCCTCAACACACAAGCAGACCCGTTAAAATAGATACAGTACAACAGTTCATCTGAATATGAAAATCGCTTTGAAAGCTCCATAAAAGGCTAAGCGAGAATGGGCATCCTATCAAACTTGCGCCTACTCCTGTTCACCATAATTTCGCGAGATCCCAACATGAGTGCACGAGGAAGAAACATACACGTCGCATGTTGGCCCTCTGAAATCCAGAACGTCGATAGCACTCATATCGACTCATCTGTTCAGGGGTGAAGGTTGCTAGCACAGCTCTGCACACATTGAAGACAACACCATTTTCAGTAAAATTAGACTGTTCCATTAAGACAACATCATGGGGAGATTGATAGTTGGGAGGCAAGAAACGTATAACCCAATTCATGAGAGACATCCCTGCGATTCATAGATAGGTTTCCCAGTGATCATCTCCCTGTAGCTTCTTGCAGATTAATATGTCACTATCTTCCTATTGTACATTTCCTAATAATTGGTGTCTAAAAATCAGTAAAACGTCTAACTTTACCAAATTTTCCTTTAAGCGTTGACAACGTCAAAAAGAGGAAAGAAAAGAATAGCCTAAAGATGCCTGAAGATGCGAAGCATGGAGGAATCGCAAGGGGAAACCGTAAAGGAGGCCTGACTCACCGCATCTTGTCAGGATCAACAGTGTTGTACTTCCCAAGCTCTTCATGGTCCATATTCTCCTCTTCCTCCTCCTCGTCATCCTTCCCCCCGCTACCCCTGGCAGAACCCTTGTGAGAAGGCCCCTGCCCATCATTTGCCTTGGTATCACCTTCGTCGTCGCTGTTGGCAGGGCTTGAATCTTTCAGAATGGCCTTCCTGGCACCCTTAGTATTCCCACCACCTGCTTTAGCGGGTCCTTTCCCTTTCCCGGAAGGTGAAGGTCCTACTACTGGAGTGGAGGCTTCCGCTTGCACATATCCTCCTTCTGAACCTGGCAAGGCAATGCCATATTCTCAGCACAGCCATGCCAGAATTGAATTCTCACAAGAGTAACGACTCTCACAGTAAAGCTGAGAAAACCAACAAAATGTGACTAAACAATAACCAGAAAAAATTCCAATAATCCGATTTCATCACAACTGACCCCTGAAAGACCAAGAAATTCATGGTTGTAGAATGACCAATTTGATAATCATAAGATAGTGAGAATCGTGTATTCAGATGAGACCAAAATTTTATTGATCACCAGAATCAGTGAAAAACATTGCAATGTTGGTCCAAAAGTAAATGAAATTGGACAAGAGATGGTCCCCAGATGACCTACTCAAAACTGCTAAAACAACACGAGGCTCAATTAGGGCTTCTTGGTCCTTTAGGGATTAAGACGAAACCTCAAGCACCGTGACACCGATCATTTACTTGAAAACCATACCTGAACTCGAGTCCGTCATATCCACATCGCTACCCATGATGAATAACAATCAAGTGCCGAAAAGACTGCAAGCAACGATTACATGCTCCAACCAAACGATATCTGCCACCCAACACGAGCTTCAGTAATGCAGAACATCAAGCAGGTCAACAAAGACATGTAAGATACTAGGTCTATGAAAGATTACATATCCTCGCCTGAGAGGTACAAGGACTTCGTTATGAACTAGACAACACGCCCGAGGCGGAAAGAAGAGTACTACCTTTAGTTTTGATAGGACTGAGCACTTGCGGGAAGCTATGGCTATAAATCTGGCGTATCGAGGAAGAGTATCCAAGAAGGCAATTCGTCTAAGAAAAATAGGTCTGGAAGAAAAGGGAGAAAATCTCGTTTACACTTGTGCCGCCGGTACGACTAGACTCGCAATTCTACCATTTCCTGACGCTGACCTGTTTCGAAATTTTCAGCAACAGTTGAACGAAACCCTAAACGAGCAGAGAAAGAATCGACAATTCGAAGGTCCGATTGAGAACCAACGGCTCTCTAAAACCCAATTGCAAACCGGTCAGGGCGCCACACGAGCAAAGCGAGATAGAATCGCAACAGACAGATACTTTTATATGCAATGCAATGCTCGCTCTCGTAGTATCGTCTCGGAAGGTTCAGTCAATTGCTCTAAACAACACAAAGAAACTCTACAAATTCCAAACGATTCTAAGGAATAAATACTTCAGGAGGCACGTAGTGACAAGAAGAGGAGCTGTAACCCTTCACCAGACTAAGCATCCCAAACCCTAAAACCCATAAGAAAAATTCCGACTTCTTAACGAGAGCAAGAGTAGTGAAATCTCACCGGGCGTCGCATCCAAGGTCTCCTGGTGCAAACTATCCAAAGCAGACACTGGATCTAATCAACAGAATCACGTCTTCTCTGCGTATCAATCGCCACATCCTCCGTCGCAGAGCACGCAAATTGAAGGTACGAGACACAGAAATCTTCTGCAACAAATTTATAACTAACCAGACCATCGGAACACATCCCTATTCAAAGAAAAGCAGAACTGCCAAAAACGATAGAAAAGTGGCTGTATGACCTACTTACTTTTCATTACTTTTTCTCCGCACAAAGTTTAGCATATGTTCGGAAGTCTGTCTGCTTGCATTCCGAGATCTTTCTGCGCTTTATCTGAATCCAGGCTGCGCTCATAGAGCTCAGATAGAATGTGACTGCCGAATGAGTGCGTGTTCATTTTGTGCACGGGCGGGGTCCGAATTGGCTATTGATGAGTGTGTCTAGCAGGTTCTGAGGTCTGGAAATTTCAGTGTTCGACTGTAGTTGGTGAGCTCTTTGCCTTCGAGTGGATGGTGCATAGTTTGTGTAGGTTAGGAACCCTTGCAATTTCGAAGTGATAAAGTATTGCAGGGGAAAGTGTTGGGAGGCGAGAGATGAGGATACAGGAATTCTCGTTTGGCGGAGATTCGCGGAGCTCTGAGGAAGGAATCGCTGCAATAAGTTTGCATTAGGGTTTCGGTTCTGGTGACGAGGGTTTGGTTTTGCGGTGTCGATGGATAGTGGCAATGGAAGCGAGGAGACGACTCCGTGGGGGAGAGGCGAAGGTCAAGGCGATGACGATTGGAACCACCAAGACCTGCCAAATGACGTAGAACTGTTAAAGCGCGTGTGGCGCAACGAGAAGTCTGCCCCGGAGATTTTAGCGTACGAGTCGTTACTCGTGGAGCGTGTGCAAGAACAGATTGCCCTCATGGAAGAGAATCTCATCGCGTATGCGGAGAACTTGGACGACATGATGCTGTCCATCTTCGAAATGGACGTGAACCGGCTCATGTTCCTGCTGCGAGCGTATCTCCGCATCCGCTTGTCCAAGATTGAGCGATTCGCGTTGCACATCATGCGCACGGAGGAGCTCTGGGACCGTCTCTCGCCACAAGAGCAAGCGCACGCGCAGAAGTTCGTCGATGTCTTGTCGAAGCACATGCACGACTCCGTTCTGGGGAAGCTGGAGAAAGCGTACGACTCCATGATGAAGCAAGTCGCTTCAAGTGAGGAGAATGACATGATCGTGGAACCCCAGCTGGACACTTTCGTCTTCTGTCGAAGCAAAAGCGCCGTCGGCTCCTTTCAACTCGACGACAAGTAAGTTCTTCGTGCAGAATTAGTATCGTCGTCACATGACTTGTTGAAGCTCACACTGCAGTGTCTTGTTATACTGAAAATGCAATGCTGAAAATGTTGCATACTGAAAATGCAATTGACTTGCGGATGGCAGAGGCGATGAAACGGTGGATTTGATGCCCGGCGATCTGTACATTCTTCGCTATCGGCCTGTGCGGGGTCTTTTAGCAACCGACCGCATCGAACTTGTGTGAGGTTGAACCTTTTTTCAGTGCATGTAATTGGAGTCTCTCCGCTTCCATTGCCAAAGAGGGACGAATTCCTGCTGCGTCTTGTTCTCAAGCGCTTCACAGGAGGAGGCGTGGACGATTGCGGTCTCGAAGTGATCCCTGCAATGTCAGGACTTGCATCCCGTCGAAAACAACGTCGGGTTTTAGGGTTTACAAGAGAGACTCTTCCAACTTCCCTTGCTCCTAGTGCAATATAGCTCATGCTATTGTCACACAGGCTTAAGAGACAAACAGGTAAAGTTCGATTTCAAGAATTAGAGAGACAAATAGCATCGTTTGCAGGGATCAAGTTTGTCTTTGACGTGATTCTCCAGTTAGGGATCGTTGATTTGATTGATGTTCCAAAGATTAGCATATCTGACTTTTGAGGAACTGATTGCCAGTTTGAAGAACTCTAATAAATTTCAGAATTCCAACTATTCTCAATGCACACAGATCAGATCTGGACTATTACGTTTTCAGAAATGTTCTGTCAATTTTCCGACATTGCCCTCCGGAATTCTATTGCCCATCTCTTTGTACTCTAGTCCTGTGACAATTCATTTGTATCGTTCTGGTTTCTCAATGTAGCAGTCAAGAGGTGACAGCATCTGGTAGAATCTCGATGGTTAGGGTGACGGAAGTGATGCTGCCAAGTAGGATTGTAGTGTGACTGTCCGTGCAGAATTAGGGTGCCGTTGAAGGGATTGAGCTTGTGGTTGCTCGATGAAAGCTTTACTTGGCCTCCAAGTTCTTCGCGTATCAGGTGCTCTTGCTAATAAGGGAATATTGTGTCACTCGTAGCACCTTGTTTAATTTAGATGTGCTATGCAGCCCATGCTCCTTTGGGTAGAAGTGATTGGAGAGAGGATGTCTGCTCAGCTCTTTGCATTGTATCTAATTTAGTGCACTCACTCCATCAATCAAACAACTTCAGGAATTCGCTGTCTAAGACGAAACAATTAAACAATGAATGTGCAACACTGGAGGCCATACTGTATCTATTATCAACTGTGACAAGGAAAATAACTGCGTGGCTGGGACGATTATCAGTGATGGTGAGTAGTTCACACTGCATAAGGTATGTTCCTGGAATAAGACATTTTGAATCTCGTTGGAGATTGAAAGAAGATTTCAACGCTTGGTAGCATTTATTTTTTGGAAGACGTAAGAATAAACTATGAATTTCGAAGTGAAGGTTCAAGGTGTACCCAAGATTGACCTAAGTGCTCCTGTTCTGACCAAGGAAGCCCTGCAAGAGCTCCTCCACTGCACTTCTGAACAGGTCATGCAACAATCACCTCAGAAGTTGCAACTCCCACAAATTTACAACTCTGGATAACTGGATGTGTTAAAAACAGCTGCGTCTGTTTCCATATAGAGATCGCGGTTCGAAGTTCGCAATGCCGTAGAAGCTCGAATACGCAGATGTCCTCCACTTAAATATTTGGTATTTGCGGGAGATTTCAGATAGATGACGCGCATATTTAAGTAGTTTCAGATGTGCAGAGCGGTTCACAAGTTAACCTAACCTCTTTGTCAAACGTCCTCATTGCACAAGAATATTCTAATACCACTACGAGGATATGAATAACAGACATACTTGCACAAGAAATGGCGCCTGGGAAACATCATGGATCTTTGATCTAAAGAAATGGGGAGACTGAGGACACATTTCATCCTTCTCAAGTGAAACTTTCCAAAATCGGTGACCTTGGTTTACTCGTTAACAACCTTACATCCAGAAATTGAAAATCTAACAACTACCTCACTTGTAAATAAACATCCATCAACAGAACTCAAAAAACTAAAGTCGCCGACAAAAGTCATCTGACAGCGACAATCAAGTTCAGTAAGTGAATCTGAAAGGATATATGAAAAAGCAATTGCTGGAATTTGGCAGGACAAAATCATTGTGATGTCGGATTGCTCTGACGTAGTTTGTTTACTTCAATATCGAAGTGTAGGATTACCACAAAGATTTTGACCGCGCCCTTCTCACGCAGCGACGAACGGGATCACCAGAAGCATAAAACTCGTGTAGTCAAATGTAGCGTTTCCTGACAAAGCCCGATCCTGATCCTTAAACTTCTCCGTCAGGCCTTTGACGATGAATCCGCACTCCACAAAATTGTCGTAACCGATGCTCCTGTTCCCGCCTGTAACATCGTACTTGGCGACCAGCATTTGCAAGATAGCTGGCGGAATGTTGAAGTTGAAGCTCATCAGAGCCGCCGACAGCTCCGCCACTTCGATCGATCCACTATTGTCCCTGTCGAACTCATGGAACTTCTTGTTCCACTGCTGAATTTCCTTCCACAGCTTCGCAAAGCCTACGGGCCCGATCCTGGACGGATCAGCCTTGTTGTCGGAAAACAGATGGAGCATAAGCCGCAGCGTGCGCGGGGAGAACGCCACACGGCCCGTCGACAACACTCTCCCGAGCTCAATCGCATCAATGGAACCACTGCAATCCACATCCGCTTGCTGAAACATCCTCACAACTTCCGGATCTGTCCCGGGAGGAAAACCTGCGCCGCCTGCCGCGGGATATGCCTGCTGCGGCGGGTACTGCTGAGGTTGTCCATAACCTCCTCCGTAGTTCCCTTGTGGCGGTGGAGCGCCATATCCTGTCGGTGGCGCTCCATACGCTGGTGGAACTCCATATCCACCTGGAGTTGCACTCTGAGTTCCATACCCCGCAGGTGCGCCATACGCGGGTGCCGAGGCTCCATAAGCATTTGATCCCGCTGGTTGCGAGCCATACGCGGGTTGAGCATATGCCGTGGGCGGGGCACCGTATCCCTGTCCATACCCCGCCGGCGCCTGTTGCTGCTGAGGCGGCTGGCCTTGTGGTGGCCATCCACCGGCCTGATCATTAGCTTTCGGCACCTTAGAACCCCCCGCCATTCTCAGAATCTAGATCAACAAAGCTTCAAAAACAGAGAAACCTCGAGAAACAACGAGTGCACAGATTTGCTGCTGATTTCGCTTCGAATTTGGAGCGCGCAGCCACCAAGCTCATCTGGATGAATGAATATATTTTCATCCGATGTTGGTATCGTCCAAGCTCATGTGGATGAATGAACAGACCTTCATCCATCGTCAGTCACGTTTTGAGCGTTGACTCTGCTGGCCAGGGAAGAAGTAAAATAATAAAAAGTAAAAGAAGTAAAATAATTATGTAGGATGGGAAGAACTTGTGTTGTAGATTACAAATGGTGCTAGCGAAACCACAACTTTTCTTCCATTTAAGGAATGCATTATTGGAGACAATAGGTTTTCTACAATTAGAAAATGTTAGGTCAAAATGAAATAGAAAGCTTGGTTATGGGGAAAAAAAAATTATCACTTATAAGTCTTTCCTTTAGAAAAAAAATTGAGTTAACCCCTTAAGGATGTTGCTATTTCTAATATGCTCTCCCTTGTTGTATACAAAAGGGGGAATTGATTAGCAAATGAATCCCATTCAAGATGTAAATTTTAGATCAAGTCATAGGAATAATTACCTATCAATTGAGAATTTGGGGGGAATTTTTGAGTGCTTAGAGAGGATTAAATAAATTCAATATGGACAACATACGCCAGCTCTTTTAGAGGGCAACATCCTTAAGGGATTAGCGTAGCCCAACCTTCATGTCAAGGCCACACTAGTAGCTTAGCCAAATGGACTATTATAGTCAAAGAGAAGGTACAATTTATTTTTGTAAAGTGGTGTATGGCTTTGGCTTCATTCTTCAATTTGCATTCTTTGGCCTAACTATTGTTTATCATAATGAAACAATTATTGTATAGAGAAATTGATTGTTGTTTTTAAAGCTCAAAAAACTTCAAATTTGTGGCTAATTTTAGAAGATTCAATTACCAAAATGGTCTACTAGTTAGTTTTGAACCTAAGAATGTTGAACCTTTGATAGCTTTCTAAATCCTAGTGAATTTTTTTTTAATTAATACACTACTTAATCCCTAAAGTCCCAAGGCCTTTTTTCTCTCAAAAACCACTCAAAACTGCCATTTTTATTGCAAGGTGCAAAACTTTAAAATTTTCCTTTTTTTTTGCATATCTAATTGTAAGATCTTGAACTAGAATAGTATAAGAATGTGTAGTAGAAATTTCAAAAACTTTAACCACATAGATTGTAAGATATTTGTGTTTAAAGTGAAGAAAACAAGTTTTTTTGCACATTCCTTGACAACATTTTTGGGCTTTGAATCTTCTTAATTAAATTTTTTGGCACTACACTAAAATTGGTAAATAGTGTTGGTTGATAATTAGTGTTGTTCCCTATTTTTTACCCCCAACACTATTTTTCAACTCATGTGAAAATAGTGTTGGGGCACTTAACTCCCACCATCATACTTTGGCTCTTCCCTGAAAATCTGAATTTCTGGCCCTTCTCTGAAAATCTAGATTTTTGGTCTTTCCTTAGAAATCTGAATTTCTGGCCCTTCCTTGGAAATCTGAATTTTTGGCCCTTCCTTGGAAATCTGAATTTCTGACCCTTCCTTGGAAATCTGAATTTCTGACCCTTCCTTGGAAATCTGAATTTCTGGCCCTTCCCGATTCGACAAAAAGAGGCACCATTCTCCAAAAACTAAATTAGATCGAGGCAAATTTTTTTACTACAGAGCTAAAATAGTGTTAGAATGCCATATTTAACTATTTTTGGACTTTGCAAAGTCCAAAATTGGTAAAGGGACATCTAAGACAGTTGTAGACTTTGATTTCTATAGACATGATATAGATTTTGGACTAGGTGGTTTGAAAAATGTACAACAAGTTTAGATTTTAGATATCTATGACAGCGGGAGATCTCCCGCTTAACAAAGTCCAAAATTCCCTGGAAAGTCCAAAAGTAGTTAAATATGGCATTAGAATGTGTAATTAGTGTTCTAACACTAACCTTGCAATTCACAATTAGTGTTAGTTCGGCTAATTAGTGTTGCCAACACTATTTACCAATTTTAGTGTACTGAGTTTGAAATTAAAATTTTTTATGTTGAAGATTTGAGTTGAGGATTAGAAAAAAAAATTAAAAAAAACACACTTGATTTTCATTCTTTAAAAAATTGTTGAGTAAAAGTAAGTCTAAGATTGAATGAGACACTAAATCATTAATAGCTCTAAGATGGAATTGAAACATCATAATTCCAACGGTGAGATTGTTCTTGAAAACAAACTTAATCCTATTTAACAATTTTTTTTGAAAAATTGTAAAAACTACATTCAAAAATGAATGTTTTTCAAGAAGTTGCTTAGATTGCCCAAAAAACAAAATTGTTCATAACTTTCACATCACTTATCCAAATGGAATGAATCAAAGCTTCACGTGTAGACAAAAATAAGATCTATAAGAAAAAATTAATTTTTTTTTTCAAGTTTTTGTGGATTTCTTTTTTTGCCCAATGAACTGAAAATTATGTTTAAAATGACATAACTTTTGTCCCCTAGGCACTCATTGAAATAAAAATTATATTCCTAGAAAGCTAATGTCATTTCCTATCTTCAAAAAAAGTTTCAAAAAATCTTGTCAAAAATTGAGGTCAAACGAACCTACCCAAAACTCCAAGTGTCCCAAGGGGACACTTGGGACTTTAGAGGTCAAGCCTCTCTTGCAACTTCATCCCCATGACTCAATCTCAAACATTCTTGTGTCAAAGGTATGGAATTATGTGTCTTGGGGGTAGCCATGAGTATCGTCATATTGCAATCTTTTAGCTAAACGACTATGAATATCATTGAGGATTTCATGTCTATAATTGTAGTAACTTGGGCATAAAGAGGTTAATATCGGGTTTTTACTCAAAGGGTGCAATAAGTGGTAGAAGTAGAAAATAGGAGTGAACAAATGTAGGGTTCCAAAAAAACATTTGGGCAAAAAATTATAATTTGACTGATTATGCTATAATGTATGTAAAATGCCATTCGTGATGCCATTGGATGTATTGTAAATATTATAGGATGTGGAATAATGGGATGTAGTAAGAAAAAATTAGACTTTAGTATACCCCCCTCTTTATTAAATTAGTGGGACAAAAGTCTTAATTATGGGTTTAGGAATAGCATTTAATCCCACATTTATACTACATTGGCTTTTTATTTAAGATTCTTTAAGCTCTGATGATCTAACTTACATACTCACTTACATACTAGTTTTAGTTTGAGAATTAAATGAGGGTCATTAGCCTATTACATGTAATCTATATTGTATGTAGCCCACACTTTTATTAAACACAATTGAGTATGTATTGTATTCATCAATAACTACGGATTAATTAGTAAACTACCTTACTACATGAGTATTTTAATTGGCCTTGAGTTAATTTTTATTAGACTTGGGTTTATAACTACATCGCATATTAATTAATAAGGATTCTTTATCTAACCATTACATCTTTGGAGGACCATATAAATCATTTGCCTTGGTTTGTAGGTAATCAACCAAATCCTCACATCAAGTTAGTCCCATGATGGTATGTTGGATTTGTCTAAGTACTTGACCCACATACAATGTCTACACTTACTACTTTATATGTTGATTTCCTTAAAAAGGGCTTTGTATCTCACAAGAAGCTAAATATGCTTTTAGGCTACATGATCACAAAGCTTTGAAAGTGCATAACTGCTTGAATCTTCTCTCTTTAACTAGGACTCAAATTTTAGCCTTTTGTTGTTGTTTCTATAAGCATTATTACTCTCTAGAAAATAGGCTTGGAACAAAGCATTTTTGCCAAAGATGGCTTGTACTCTCTCAATGTACCTGAAACTTAGGTTTCACTTGTGATTGTATTCTTCTCGATATATGGTTTAAACTTCTTAAAATATTTTCTAATAAATTTTCCTTAATAAACAAAAGGAATTGCCAAATTGGCATCTAACCCAAGTCATTTCATATTTTTTAAAGCTTTGGAAAATTAGGTACAAATTTCTAAATGTCAAAGCATTAAGGGGTTAGTAAATCCCTTAATTGTGAACCCTAAACCCAATATCAATTTCTATAATTGTAAGTAGTGCAAAAAAATTGAACAAATATAGCATATGATATATTCATGGCAATTGAGAATTACAATTAATGTATATCCCTGTTTTAATGAGCCAAATTAGAAAATTACATATTAATAGAGTGTAATATAAATGATAGACAAAAAATAATACCCCCCATTAAGTACCTAGTGTTTGCACCTATATCCTTATTTTTTTCACAGAATGCATCCACCAAGATTTTTTGTTAGCCTGTGTGTGTCTTGTGTGGATTTTGACCCAATGCTTAGTTAATCTCAAAGGACTTAATTTGTATTTATCGCACTTTCAAAAGCACTATTAAATTTTCAAATCACATTGTCAAATTGTGATTTAAAAAAATTATAATATCAAATGTGGAGTAGCTAGTTTTATTACATTCCACCCTTTTTCTCACCTTGAGTTCTAAACAACTACACTTTTTGATACAAAATTGATTCTTTACTCTTACTTCATGGTCCCTTCTAAGAGACATTTGGAGTTCATTGAAATTGCTGTGATCATTGAAATAGGACTTAGAATTTTGAGATATGTGTCTACTCATTGGATATTTTAAAGCTTGTTATACAAGTGTTGGCCCTAAACACAAACTTAGAGTCAAGATGCATGCACAATTATTCTTTAAAAGATCTTCATGCACTTACCAACTTGATTGTTCTTTGTAATGGTACAATGTTGGTTGTTTTACCTTGTATCATTTTCTTCCTAAGATTTACTTAGTCTTTGATCAAATTTACTCAATTTGGACTTGCCTTGGTGTGAGACTATGTTAAAAAATTTGTGGGTTAGAGCTTCATGATCTCTATATTGAGCCATTGCCATAGTACTCCAAAGGATTCGAATTCTTCACATATATAGTTGATGACCACTCTTTTTGTATCATTTGAGATTGGATCACAAACTTAATTGATGCATCAAAGGTCTTAGCATTTTGCATCAATGGGCAAACATTGGGAAAAAAATAAGCCATTAAAGGGGCTATGAGTTCTCAAGCAACAAGAAACATTCTCAAAATTCTTTTTAAATTTTAAATTTTTAAATTTTTAAATTAAGATTAATTACAAAACAAATTAAAAATTAAAAATTCAGCTAACAAACTATAGACCTGAGACTATTCAATTCAATAATTGAAAAAGTAATTAAAAATATCAATACTAAAATAAATATAAAATTATAGATTTTAAAAATCTAATGTGGCATGAGTGCGACCACATTAAATTGAACTTATTTAATGATTTTTAATGATTTTTTAAATAAAATTTTAAATAAATTTTATTATTTTAAAATTTAAAATTAATATTTTATTATTTTAAAATTTAAAATTAATATTTTATTATTTTAAAATTATTTTTATTAATGATGAATAGTGGCCACAATCCCTCAAAGGAGTTGTGAGTTTCATCAAAGGAAACTCTTCAAAAGAAAACAATCCCTTTGAGGGCTGATTTCTTTCTTGATGACTAACCTTATCCATATTATAATAACAATAAATGGTTGGCACATATTACTTGATGGATAGTTTTATGATTGTGAACTTATCAATGTTTTAGGGGTCTTGTTTCTTCAATTTTACCTTCAAACAAAATGTGGAAGACTACTTCACTCTTCATCTTTAAAACAATATTGTAGAGCAAGATTGATCACAATTGGGAAGAGTAAGGAGATCAATACATGTCAATCTTGTGAGATTTTGGATGCTTGTTTGCTTGGTAATCAAACTTCAATGTTTAAACTTAATATGAAGTCACATGTTAGAAAAAAACATGGATGGACCTAGTGATTCAAATCCATTGATAATTTTGTAGTCCAAATTAGAATCTCCAGTAATGCCCTTTTTCTTAGCCATTTGAAAGGATGGATGAAGTTAGTTGAGATTGAAATTGTTCCCCTCTCACATTAAACCCTCTCATAAATGCCAAATGTGATTGCATTAATTAAAATTTTAAGTACATTGTAGTACTTGGAGAAGTTTGTTGCAAACATGAATAAGGTTGATAGTAGCACTTTTGTGATCTTTTGAGTTGTGGCACATCTTTTTATGATTGCTTTGTATTGATGATTAATAGTAGTGTCAACAGATGAGTGTTTATATGTCTTCCATGTATATTGAAATGGATTCTTCAATTATCAATTGATGTCAATGTTATAATAAAGAAATCAATGTCCTCCTTTTGAGCTATGCAAGCATTTGTTAATGGAAGTCAATATTGATGAGCTAATGATATTTTTCTTATATGAAATGGAAACGAACAATGACAATTGACATGTCTCATGTTGGATAGCAAATGAATCATGTTAAGAGAGACATATATCTTTGGATTGCCAAGCATGAAATGTCATTGTATTTGAAATGGGTTCATTTCTCATGTGTAATGAATTCTTGGTAGAAGAGAGTTGCAAAGGGATCAACAAAATGGAACACTAAGGAAAGAAATCAAGTCATGAAGGCAAGTTATCAACAAGAAGCCACTTGATTGATTATTCCAATGGCAAAGAAATAGTAAGGTACATCTAGTTATTTTGGTACAAATGAAAGAGTTTTTCAATAATAGTGTAATTGATTGCTAGATATTATTCATAGAAGGAGCATTCATATGTGTGGATAGTTTACCAATGAGATCATCTATTATAGATATCTAGGAGGACTTACACTCACCAAGGCCTAATAAAAAAAATACAAATATAGCAAACTTGACACATATAGAGCCCTTTAGAACCTCGACATCCAAGTAAAGAATCAAAGGACTTAAGGCGTGTGTGTAAAAAGCATTCACTTAATTGATTAAAGAGTCATTCAATTATGAGAGAATAAATTCTAGTTAACAAAATGCCCTCCATAAAAATTACAAGGATGAAAATAGAATGCAACTTAGCTGCTTTGACAATCACTTTCCTATCATGGTTTTTAGAGTCATGTCACATTTGGATGTCCATCAAATAAACGAATCATCAAGATTCAACTCAACGTCTATCATGATTTTGAAAATAAAATTAAAAAAAAAAAATTGGACAACTTGAATAGCTTGTCAATGGCTTGTCCATTGAAATCAACAACAATAACAATAACATGCCAAAAATCTTGTCACCCAAACATTCAATTAGTCACTTCATTATTACAACATTATTAATCAATTCAATGGAAAATGAAAATTTTAAAAAGTAAATAGAATACACGTTCGTGAAGTCATTCAATAAGAGTGAGGAATACAAATTCATTCTAATGTATCTCATTGCTTTAGAAGAAATAGAAGAAGAAGGACGATTGAATTTGTTCTTAGTATGCCTCAAGCTTGCACATGTGGCAAATACCCAAACCACAGCTATCGTATTTGTTCGCTCCTTCAAGAACACTAGGGCCTCTAGATTCAAGGGACTTAAAATGGTGCCCTCCATATAGTTGTCCTAAAGTTTTTCAAAACCTCCCCGAAAATCTCTTTAAGAGCTTCTTAGCTTTTAGTCATTAGAGCTTCACATGTCAATTTACTATGTTTTGTCTCAAAGATTCAATCTTGTAACAATAGGGTAGCCTACACAAATATTCCAAAAAGTATATTCTGCTCTATCTAAGAGTTGGTTTAGAAAATAGCCCAAATAATACAGATTAGCTACTATGGGAATTGCTTTCCTATTAGGGTTTTCAATGTCATGTCATGTTGGACATTTGTCAATCGAAATCAACATAGCAATAATATGTCAAAAATCCTATCACTCTAAACCATAAACCCTCAAAAATGTTGTTTTGACATCTAGGTGATGAATGGGTGATGATTCTTTGACAACTAGGCGCTAATGGTTTGTATTAGTAAAAGGAACATATGTCTCTACATAATCCATGTCATTTGACTATTTGTCACATTTAGCCACAAGACAAGACTTTAGTACTACAAAAAGGATAGGAACAATCATCTTCCACAATGATAGATCTATTTTCAAGAAATGAAATTTGTGCATAGAAGTATAGAGACAAAGTGCCATAATAAACTCTAATGGATGGCCACAATCTCATGTTGCACAACTTAGAGCTAACCAACTAAAGTAAAACATTGGTTGAATTCAATGTAAACTTTTTTCAAGATTGATGATGAAGTCTTGATAGCAATTTAGAAATAAAGCAATTTAGAAATAATCATGGTCTTTCAGAGTGACCGGTATTGATGGTAGGGGAGGTGTTGGATAAATAGTATTGTGAGTATTAATTAATATACTATAAATGTTCTTGTAGACATTTAATCATCAAACACAAGTCAAAGTGGAAAATAGACAGTTTTGATTAACCCCTAAAGGACCCATCGGTGGTTTTTGGCAACATAGCCATCTTGGGCAACTCACTACGAATGGAATTTTCATTTTTTTTCATTGAAATTTTCACACAACATGTGCCCAAGGAGTAGCTTTAAGGCCCAAAAAATTTCATAACTTTTGATTGCATGGTTAAAAAGTTATTGTATGATATGTAGTTTTCTTTGTTCTATGGGCAACAAAAAAACTTCTTTAAAAATCACTTTTTAAAAAAAAAAAAAATTGAAATTGATTTTTTAGATTTATTTATACATGGATATCTTTGAAACATTCCATTTTGATTAATGAGATGAAAGTTACGAGGAGTTTTAGTTGTGGGTAGTTTGAAGGTAGTTATGGAATCTCTACTCTAAAATAAACTTCAAAGTCCTTTATTTAACTCAATTTTCAATATTTTTGAAATAAAATAAAATAATTGGGTGTAGATTGTTTATTAAAACATTACAACCATTGGGATTGGAATTTTTCAATTTCATAAATAAATTGTTAACAATTTAATATTTTGAATCATTTTCTACTTCTTTCTACTTTCTATTTTTTTTCCTATATGTTGTACAATTCCAAATGATTTGAAAATTTTCAAGTATATAGCCAACTTGCCTTGAAGAATGAATCAAAAGAGTGATCACCATTTTGAACATTTTTTCATAATGATCTGACCTTAAGAAGTGCAGCTGCCCAGAATTTCATGGGGACAAAAAAAAAGATTTTTGTTATTTCAAACACTAATATCTTGCAATCTACATGGTGAAAAATTTTGAAATTTTTTTTACATCTTTTCAAACCAAAGTAATTTAAGATCCTACGGTTAAATGTATCAAAAATGATTCTTTTTTAAAAATTTGATACTTGTACTAGAGATGGTAGTTTTTGAGCATTTTTGGTGAACACATAGTCAAAATCCTTCAGGGGTTAAGCTAATCAATTTAGTTCTATCTAGCCTTTGCCAATGACAACTACAATTACTAATGGCTACTAGTTTGTGATCAACCATTATTGTAACAAGCTAGGGACAATACATGTTTATAAGATAAATTATAACATTAGAAGAAGAATAGGGCTTCAAAAGGGCCATTGGACTCTAGATTAACAATTTAGTGTGTATGATTAAGAATTAATTAATTTAAAATTTTTTAAATCAATGCCAAGTTCCATGTCAATTTTTGATTTTTCAAAATTAATATAATTTAAAATTTTATTATTAATTTTTAAATTTCCAATATTAGTCTAATTTTGGTGGCCTTCTTGAATTCCCATTCTATTTCTAATGGATGGATTGATTGCCTCATTATAAGACTATTATTCTTATGTATGTGACTAGTTGACTACCTCTTAAAAAGTAAAATTTGCTTGTTTTGAAGCAATCTTCAATCTATTATTTGGCGTGGATATGGCATGTGCTTTAAAAGTACTTGTGTAACTCTTTAATGCATTGGCAAATATTTCTTTACAAATATGAGTTGGAGTTCAGTTACATACATGAATATGCATGAATTTTTGAATGAAAATATATTCACATTATAGCATCTTGCATTCTTGCAATATAGCCAAAACTTCAATTTGTTGCACCAATAAAAGAATATGTGAATTGATTGGCACTAGCTATATTCTATTTTTTTGTACACTAATATTGCTATAAAAAACATACCAAGACAATTAGGTGGAAGTGGAACAACGATGGTCTCTTCTAAATGAATAAAAAAATTTTGCCCTATCAATCATATATTTTAAACAAATGCATGCACATACTTGTATGTGGACAATGTCTGCAATCAATAATAAGGCTATTGTATGTGGTGATTACAAGAAATATTTGCACTATTTTTTGTCACACATTGTAAGTTTGGTAGAATATCTAGCATAACTTTTGGAATACTTCTCAATTGGTCTTGAAAATTTTAGCAAAGGTGGACATATAAAACATAGATCTCTTATATTTTTAGCATATCTTTGAAAAATGATTTCATTTGAAATATGGAATTTTATATGATTTTTATTTTTGAATTTTTGGAGTGGTTTTGGGATGTTTGTAGTTCTTTTTAATACCTTTTCTAATGGATTGGCTAAGGATTGATATTTAGAATTCTTGATTCTTTGATTCATAGTCACTTTCTTACTAAAAGATTTTCAAAAATAGTGTTATATTTATTTTCTACACTTGTACTTAAAGGTCTTTAATCATAGTAGTTTTTTGAACAATGGATGAGTGCAAATGAAACATTTTCTATTGCCCAATCTTTTCTATAAATTTTTTAACAATGACTAAAAATTCCTCCAATTTAAAAAAAATTAGAATGTAGGGTGATGCAATATTTGCAAAAATCTCATTTCCTATTTTGCAATGGTATTCAAACTTAGCAACCAATAGTATTTATAGTACTTAAAAAGAGCACTTTAGAAGGGCAAATCCATAGAATTGTAGATGAAATCTAACACAATAAAATGGTGATGAAAGAGACTTCTATCATTAATTTTATTTAAATGAAATTGAACACATGTTAATGACTCAATGCAACTATACATCTAGTTGGAGATGGATGATGAATTAAAATAGAAAAATACAACAAATAGAGCAATTGTTTCTTTTGATTGCCCTTAAGATGTTTTTTAAGGTTAATTGCAAGTTATTTTTCCAATTTTTGATATTATTATCTAGAATAGATTTTACAATATATAGAGAGAGAATAGACTTGTACATCCTACTATTGGGCATTTCAAACAATACTAGAACTTTAGAGATCATTTCTAGATTTTTGTATAGCTAAGTCATTCATTGAATCAAGTCAAATAGCTCTAGACTTGTCATACTTTGGATAATCAAACTACATGGACAAGGTGAAAAGATATAATATTTACAATTCATGTTTGAGGGGAATCTTAGACTTAAATGATTGAACCAATAAAAAAATCATTAGGTAGCATTAGCTATAAGTTATGTAGTAATTAAACTCTTTGTCTCATTTGTACATCATTGTGACTAGCTAATGCAACCAACAATACTAGCATGTGAGCCTAAAAATGTGAACTTATGAGGCTATGAGCCTTGAGCCTAGGAGTAAGTAGGTATTCTACAACTATTGAAGGTGTCTATAACATACATATAAGCATGGAAGGAACTTATAACATAGGTACCTATAACAAAAACACCTACAATATAAATAATCTATAACCATAGAAAGTGTCTATGATATAGACATTTATAATGTAATTAGATTTCTGTTAGATTTTGACCGAATCAACGCGACCGAAACAACAGAAAAACGAAATTTTCTAGTAGTGCTAAATTATAAGAGTGTAGGCTCTTAGGCTCATGGGTTCAAGACCTTAGGCTCACGTGCCAGCAACCGTGCTAATGCAACTAAGAGTGTTGTGTTTTGTAAGGAGAAGAATCCAAAAACAAGCCACTATTATTTTAATATGAGCTCGTGCCATATAGTTATGGGTATTATTGATTGAACATCGTTCCAAAAATTCTCAACTAGTAGAATTGGAATCATAGGCAAGCAATTATCCATGTAACCATATATATAAATGTGAAAGAAATCTACTAATTTTAGGAAAGAAGAAAAAACATCCAGTAAGGTTGGAACTATAAGTTTTTATCTAGAAGGAATGGAAAAATCCCATTTGCACAATCTAGAGCCAAAATTGAGGGAGCTACCTCACTTGCACCAATGGCCACAAAATAAACAAATAAACAATACTCTAGTTGTTATCCTTGTCGCAACAAAGGCAATAGAAAGTCAGAATAGTTTTTTCTTATCAACATGTAATACTATCATCCCTCATTACGTTCTCTTGGAATGCACATGAATTATGAAATTTTGTTAGCCTTGGTAAAAAGGTGATGTTCTTGTACTATCATCATGTAAGTCCTCAATTGTGTGTTATAGGTCAAGGTAATCAATTTTAGACTAGTCAAAACACACTCTAACTCTAGCTAAGTACCAAAAATAAAATGGTCTATGTGCAAGAGGTGTCACTCATTTGGTGTCAAAGCATGCAAGAGGAGCAACTTTGTACTGACAAGTAATTACCATGTTATTGCCTACTTAGGGTGCTTGTACAAGGTGTTTGAAAGGATGTTGATTCAAATTCCTTGTGCTACTAAAAATCCTATATTCTTGCTTGAAGTTGCTACTTCATCAAGCGGGATGACTGTCCAGCTATGATTGTAATTCCATGTAATAGCCATTTTGCCATGTAATGACTTAGGTAGTTAAACTTTCAAGATTGAGTACGATATAGCATGTGGCTAATGGCTATAGGCTTATTTATTGTGTGTTAATGGTTTATGGCGTAGCCTTGCAATTTTGAGATGATATAATTCAATGTACCAAAGTAGAGTGTTTGGTATAGAAGATTTTTGAAATTTATTGGATTGTTGGAATTTATTATATTGTCCAAAATGTGGTTTAGTAAATTTTCCTTTTACGTAAAAAGCTTGTGTGGAAGTTTTATCGGATTTGAATGTCATAGAATGATTAGTTTCATTTTGTTGAAGGATATTTGAAAGTAGATTTGTGAAGGTAAGATCTGGTATTCCTCCTTGAGTAGTTATAAACAAACTCCAAATGTCTGGTAATGCAGCTAATAATAAATTCACTTGTTGAGCATCCGTAAAAGCACAACCAGCTATGGCTGCCTCTTGTAAAAGAGATTGCTAGTTTTCCAAAAACTGAATGACTTCTTCATTTTCGGCTAGTCATTCGACACAATTTCTTGTGAAGATTTACTTGACTAGCCTTATTAGATTTTTCATATATCTGTTTTATACAATCCTACACTTCTTTAGAAGTTTTTAGAGGACGTAATGAGATAAGCTACTTGTTTCTACAATGAAGGAGAATATCTGCACGGGCTTTAGTGTCTTTGAGCTGCCAAGCTGTAAGTCCTGCAACATCAAAAGAAGAAAGAGTAGTTTCCTTGCCGTCCACGACGGACCAAAGTTCGGACCGGATAAGGAACATTTCAACCTTGATGCTCCAAGTTGCATAGTTTGATGCAGTCAGAGTTGAAATAGACTATGCTCAGGAAGTAGAGGTAGAAGCATGATTGTTAGAAGTTGAAGAATCCATGCTTTAAAATTAATAAGTCAAAGCTCTTGATGCAGGTAAAAAGGCACAGTGTCATAAGAGTCATCTTCAAAGAACATTGGATTTATTTCATCGAATTGGTCAGGTTGATTTTGTAAATTAATGTAGCCTTCAGGTGCATCAGGGATACCATATGAATTAATTTCAAAATCTAAATTCAAATGCAATCCAACGTCTTTATATGCTAGTTCATCTGTATTTTGAAAGAATCCATCTTGGAAATAATACTGGAAGAATATTGGAATACGAAACTGGTCTTCATTTTCAGTTTGCTCTACTTCTTCTTCTAATAGATTGTAAGCATCTTCGCTAGCACACTCGTGTGGAATAATTGGAACGAAGCACATATTTAAATGTTTTAAATTACTCGCTCATGATGTAGATTGATAACATTGCTCTGATACCATGATTGCTCCAAGCATATTGATATTCGTTTTTACTTTATACGTGAGAAGGTACAAGCTAAGCTATTGCAACTAGTCTTTACCCCAACTACCACAATGTGGACTGATGTTCTCACCAAATCATTAACCAAAGCTAAACATCAAGCCTGTTTACAGGGACTTCTTGGAACTTCTTCAACATCAAAGCAAGGGGGAGAGTAGATCTACTTTGATTTTTCCTGAAGCTTATATTTTTAAATCTACAACTGAAGGGGGAATGTTAGGCTAAATTTATCTAGTCAGCTTGTAGAATAAATAGACTAGATATCTAATGAAAATGATAAAATAAAGTGCACACACCCACATTAGGTGGTGCACCTTATTTTATCATTTTTATTGATGATTATTCCAGATTTACTCATTTGTATTTCCTTTCAAAGAAATCCGACACTTTTTTCAAGTTTCTCCAATATAAAGCCCTTGTGGAAAACCAAACAAGCCACAAACTTCTTATTCTTCATTCAAATAATGGTGGTGAATTTTGTTCCCAACAATTTAATCACTATTGTGCTGATAATGGGATAGCTAGGCAACTTACAAACCCTTATAACCCAGCCCAAAATGGTGTTTCCAAATGCCGCAATTGCACCTTAATAGAATTTGCACGAAGCATATTACAAGCTTCTCAATTAGATAATGTTTTTTGGGCTGAAGCTGTCTCTACAGCTTGCTACCTTCAAAATTGTTCTCTAACTTTTATTGCCCCTCGTTCCACCCCATACGAATTATGGACTGGTTTAAACCCAACTTATCTCATCTTCGTATATTTGGCTGTCAAACTTATGCTTATATTCCTGTAGACAAGCGTAAAAAGCTTGATACAAAAACTGTACCTTGTATTTTGGGGGGATATGGTGAACCCAAAGGTATCAATGGATACTGATTATATAATCTTCAAACAAAAAGAGTTTTCTTTAGCTGTGATGTTCGTTTTTCTAAAGACTTGATTTTGACAAGCAATCTTATATTTGATCAAACCTTACCATCCTTAGAAATTATCAACCAAGATATTATTTATTCAATACCTGATACCAATACAAAGCCTTCTAGCCACCCCAAGAATTCTCCATCCAATACCCCTCCAGATTCTCCACCTACTCCACCACCAGATATTCCTCACCAGTACATGTCACAAATCTCATCTTCTGAATTGTCTCCTCCTCACCAACATCTGTCCTCTCATTTACGTGCTCATCTTTGACAGGCACAATCTCCAGGACTCTCTTCTCCCAGTGTATCCAACCGTTTTACAAAAGGTACATGGAAAACCACTAAATATCATGATGAAAATCATTTTGCTTATGCTTTTATGACTCAGATATCTGAACCCACCACTGTACAAGAAGCATTATCTAGCAAGGATTCTTATCACTAGCAAGACGCCATGAACAAAGAATATAAGTCATTAATCCAAAATAACACTTGGGAACTTGTTGATCCCCCTCCAAATTGTTCCGTCATTTCTACAAAATGGTTGTTTTGTCGTAAATATAACTCAGATGGCACACTAGCTCGGTATAAAGTCAGATTTGTTGCTCGTGGCTTTATGCAAAAAGCAGGGATCGACTATACAGAGACTTTTTCTCTAGTTTTAAAAATGACCTCTTTGTGTATTTTACTTGCTTTGGCAACTATTCTCAATTACCATGTCCATCAAATGGATGTTACCACAACTTTTTTATATGGCTTACTCAAGGAAACCATTTATATCAACCAACTCGAAGGATTTATAAAATATGGACAAGAATCTAAAGTGTGTCGCTTATTAAAATCATTATATGGGCTAAAACAATCTGCCAGGGAATGGTGTGAAATTTTAGACGCTTTTGTCATTAGTAATGGTATTATCAGATATAAATCTGATCATAATGTGTATATAAAGCACATTGACCCTTTTCTAATTATTCTAGGAATCTATATTGATGACCTTGTCATCATTTCCAATGATTTGGAATATTTAAGTAAACACAAATTCCTCCTTTCCTAGCGTTTTTCCATGCGTAATAATTAGAAAATTGCTCATATTCTTGGTATTCAAGTTTGCCGTAATCGTATAACTCAAATTTTAATACTCTCTCAAGAGAAATATACTTCAGATATTTTATCAAAATTTAATATGCTTATATGTAACTCTATAAACACTCCTCTTGAACCTGGCATCCGGTATCCTCGTACTCAAAGTGACAATCTTACCCCAGATGAAGTAAAATTTATAGAGAATGTTCCTTACCGGCAAGCTATTGGTAGCCTACAATATTTAGTTACTTGTACACGATGGGGCTTAGCTTACTCAGTCAACTACTTAGCTGAATTTATGTCTTCTCCTGCTCCTATTCATTGGATTGGCATAAAACGTAAAATCTAAACTTTTGATAAATGCCAACCCAATGAATAGATCTAACATTAGGTATCAACTAAATAAATTTAGCCTATTACCCCTTTTAGTTGTAATACTGAATTTTCTTTAATGTAGACTCCTCCTATAGATATAGAGTTGAAAATAAAATGGTGAGTTGAAGCTTCGAAGACTGTGAGTAAAATTGTAGGAAGACTCTCCCTTGCTTTAAGAAGTAGGGTTATCAAGTCCTTGCAGACAAGTTTGATATTTAAGTTTAGAAAGGGATTTGGTAAGAATGTTAGCCCACATGTTGGAAGTAGGAGTATATTTGAAGTGAAAAATCTTGGAGTGAACTTGATCGTGTAAAAATTGAAATCGTAAATCAATATGTTGGGAGCAGTTGTGAAACTTGGGGTTTTCACTTAAAGTGATACATGATTGATTATCATAGTAAATAGTAGTAGGAAGTTATAGAGAATATCCAAGTTCATGTATTATAGTGTCAAGCCAAAGTAATTCTTTTGTTGCAGCAGGTGTAGCAATATACTCAACTTCATTGGTGGACAAAGCAACAACGGATTGTTTTCTACTTTGCCATGAGAGTAAATAAGAAGAATCAAGCTGAAAGATATAACTTGAAGTGGAGCGATGAGTGTCAACTTCACCGGCCCAATCGGCATCACTCCAATCTTGAAGAACATGGTGTGAAGAAGGAGGTGAGCTTGCACCTATAAAAGTAAGACCGCGTGTCATAGTCCCACGTAAATATCTGAAAATGCGTTTAATATCAAGCTAGTAAATAGGAGCTGGTGTAGCCATGAATTGAACTAAAGTATTGATAACAAAAACTAAATCCCAACATGTCCATGTGACTAGATACTCGAAGGAGCCAATGGCTTTTTTATATGGTACTTGGGTCATAAGTAATTGATCAGCAGGACTAATATTGTCACATTGTGCTTTGGAATATTTTATGTTAGATTCAAGTGGTGTATTAATAGGTTTACAATTGAGCATATGAAATTTGTCCAAAATGTCATGGATATATTTATCTTGAGATAAGGTGAGGGTTTTGTTGAGCCAATCATGATGAATTTGCATGCTCAAAATATATTCAATATCTTTATTGTTAGTCATAGAAAAATGATTACATGTTAAGGCTTTTGTGGCACAGAGAAAGTTAAGATTATTGGATATTAATATTAAATCATCGATATATAATCCAAGGAGTATTAAAAATGAGTGTTGTCGGTTGATATAGACGTTTGTATCAAATTTACAACGAATAAAGCCTTGACTTTATAAGGAGTCAAGGATTCATACCAATTTTGGGTAGATTGTTTGAGGTTGTAGAATGATTTTAATAATTGGCACACTTTGTGTTCATTATTAGGCTTAATAAAACCTTCAAGTTGGGTGATATAGATAATTTTTTTTAAGATGCCATACAAAAATGCAGTTGTTACATCCATCTGGTGAATGTCATAATCGTAAAGAGTTGCAAAAGAAAATAAAACTCAAAGAGATGTCATTTTAATGATAGGTAAATAAGCATTTGCATAATCAATGCCAACCTATTGAGAAAATCCATGAGTGACAAAACGAGCTTTATATTGAGCAAGAGTACTGTCAGAATTGTATTTACGATGATAAAGCCACTTGGTGCTTACAATGAAGTGATCTGATGGTAGATTGACTAATTTTTAAGTTCCAATTTGCATTAAGGAGTTATATTGATTATTCATAGCCTCTTGCCGATGATAAGCATTAACACCAAAGAGGGCTTCTTGTACAGTAGTTGGCTCATTTAAAGTAGTCATTAAAGCATATGAATAATTTTGTTCATCACGGTATTTAGTGGAACTCCAGGTCCCTTTATTTGTATGAGAAGAAATTCGTTGGGGTGAAAAAGGTGGAGACTAGCACAGATGACAGTGAGAATGAGCACTCAAGTGTCCGGTTGGAAATGGTAAAGGGGCAGGAATTGGGTTTTGAATAGCAGGGGATGGTCCTGAAAATGTTGTAGCATGTGGCAGCTTGACAGGTATTGAAGAATCAAGGTGAAGATTGGGCTCATGTAGTGGACTGTCTGGATTGATACATGCAGGAACTGGTCCATGAGTACAAAGGTGGTTTGGGACAAAATAGGGATCATCACCGTGTTGAGAAGTATCAAGTATTGAAGGTTGGATACTGGATGTCAACTGACTAAAATTTAAAAGAGGTTCTTTAAAGAAGCGTACATTGCGGTTGTAGAAAATTTGTTTAGTATTAGGATTATATAAACAATTACCTTTTATACCAATTGGTTTACCATAGCCAATGAACATACACTTTAATGTTTGGGTGTCAAGCTTCTTACGTTGCTCATCTGGAATATAAAAATAAGCATAGTAACCAAAAAATTTAAAGTGATTTAATGTTGGTTTTAAGCCAGTCTATAATCCATTTGAAGTTATTTGGTGAAGTGCTAAGGTAGAAGAACAATTTTGTAGATAACAGGCTATATGAAGGGCTTTAACTCAAAAAGAATTGTAAAGTTGTGTAGCTTTTAATATGCTACGAGCAGATTCAATTAAGGTCCTATTACAACGTTCAAAAATGTCATTTTGTGCAAGGTTATAAGGATTAGTGAATTGTCGTTCAATTCCGTGGTCAACACAAAATCTTGTGAATTTATTTGAGCAAAATTCGCCACCATTGTCTCATCGAAGCAACAAGATTCGTTTGTTGATTTGATTTTCAATAAGACTCTTATAGTGAATAAATTGTTGGAAAGCACCGGATTTCTTGGATAAAAAATAAATGTGAGTAAACCGAGAGTAATCATCTACAAAAATGATAAAGTAAAGAGCTCTGCCTAAGGAAGGTGTGTGCATTGGACTGTAGAGGTTGATGTGCACAAGAACAAGTAATTCAGTGGCTCGAGTAGCAAGCTCATTAGGATATGGAGACTTTGTATGTTTGCCAAAAATATAGCTTTCACAAAATGGTAAGGTGGATTTGATTTCTGGTAATCCATGAACTAAAGAGTGTGTGTGTATGGAATGAAGAGCTCAAATATTTAAATGACCCATTTAGTAATGCCAACGCAGTGTTTCAAGATCTCGTTGGGATAAGGTTGTAGTAGAATAACTTGAAATTGGTGCAATGCCTATACCAAGGGAGAATAAACTTCCTTCTTTTTCAATATTATATTTTATTTGTTGACGGGACTTTGGTGAAGTAGTTTTTATAATACATTGATCACAAGTAAGTATAACAATAGTATTGCCGATACTGGTGATTTGAGATACCAATAGAAGATTTTTTGCCAAACTGGGAACAAAGAGAACATTAGGAATTATTAAAGATTGATCATTGTGTAGGTGCAATAGAATGAAACCATATCCAATAGCATTACGTGTGTTGTTATCAACAAGAAAAATAATTCGGGAAGATAGAAGTTCTCGATAATCCCGAAATAATTGTCGTAACGGAGACATATGTTGGCTAGTTCTAGAATCGAGGAACCAGGATGTAGAAATTGAAGATAGATCTGAAATGGCTGAAAATAAATATGACTGGTCCTCATTAGTGAAAGTATTGATACGAGATTTGAATAGTTGGCTTGATCTTGTTTCTTCTTGCGGCAATCACAAGTCTTGTGGCCCGGAATGCCTTAGTAATGACAAATTATAGGTGCCAAAGAAGATCTCTTTGATGATGAAGGACGCTAAGAAGATGGATTCAAGGACAAATATTGAGTATTGTTTGATTTTTGAAAATGGCCAAATTTAGATGGAAATGGTTTGTTAAATTTTTCCTTTTATATAAAATGCACTTGATTGTACAATGGTGGACTTGGATAAATTTATTGAATTCTGTTGAAGAATATTAGAAAGCAAATTTGCGAAAGTGAGATTTGCAATTCCACCTTGAGTAGTGATAAACACACTCTACAAATATGGTAAGGCTCCGAGTAATAAATTAACTTGTTGTGGATTAGTAAAGATGCATTCTGAAATAACGGCTTCTTAGAGAATGGATTGCCATAATTCGAGGAAAGTGATGACATCATCAAATTCATTCATTTGCAAGTGACAGAATTGTTCGTGGAGATGAATTTGAGATGCTTTGTTAGACTTTTCATGAAGTTATTTGATTTGGTCCTATACAACTTTGAATGTTGTAAGTGGGCGTAAAGAAATTAATCACTTCTCACCACAGTGAAGAAGAATATCGGAACGAGCCTTTGAATCCTTCAACTTCTAGGCTATGAGGCCTGCAAGATCACTTGATTTAGGGGCTAG